>VZTA01022518.1:45322-67048 GCA_013398855.1 Mohoua ochrocephala | reverse complement strand
CCCAGGGAGAGGGCTTCCACCGCCTCATCCCTCCCTCCCTCCTTCCCCCCTCCTCTCTCTCTCTCCAGCCCTCAGAGGCTCGGGAGGAGCAGCCGTGCCGGGCCGAGTCCCTCGACTCTTGCCCCCGGGCTGGTGTCTCCTACTGCACGGTTCCCCCACAGCCCCCACTGCCATCTCCCCTGCAGCCAGAACAGACCTCTCCTTCCCTGCAGACACTTCTCTTCACAACGTCCCGCTTTCTGCACCTGCCCCTTGGCCTCGTCCCCAGGCAGCACCTTCATCCATAGCCATTTCACTGGGATTCTCCCACCCCATGGACAATTTCAATATAAGAAAACACCTTTCCTCCAACCTGCCCATGGCTGACCCCAGCCACCAGCCTGGCCTTTTCATCACCCTCTTTGGCTATCTGACAAATGCCACTTCCCCAAAATTGTGGCAACTCTGGGGAATTTAAAGGTCAAGTATCAGCTGCTGGCATCGCTCCATGGAGACAAGCTTCACTCCAAAGTGATGCCTGACCTTCCTTCTGTTGCAGGCAAAGTCATTGTAATTCGTCTCTTGCACTTCATTTTAACCTCATGGAAGCAATGACATTGGGTTTTGTTTAAAGTCATGAGACCGGCCTCCGTGACACGCAAGTGTTTGAAAATAAACACTTGAGGAAAAGTTTTGCTTTAATTTAAACTGCTCCTTTCTCCCATGCACCCACCTACCATCTACGGCAGGAGCGTGTGACAACAGCGGAAACTGTTTCCCTCCATTTTCCACAAATGAACCAGAGACCTACAAGGGGCCCCATGCCATGAGAGTCAGAAGAATGTGTCTCCTTCCCACCCCAGACTCCTTTGCCCATATTGATGATTAGCACCTTTGAGTGAAACAGCTTTTCTTAAAAACCGGGTTGTTTCCTAATACACAAATAACTTTTAATCAAGTATTCCCACCATATATGAGTGGGATTTTTTTACCCAGTTTGTGCCCACTGGCAAAAGATAAAATTTCCATTTGGGAACTACTGCCTTACCAAGTGAAAGTAAGGGGACAAAAGCAAAAAAAAGAGAGAGTCTGTTAAGAAAATATTTTGAACATTTGGCATTACAAGAAAAACACATTTGTGTGAAAAAAATACTTTCTGTTGCAGAATGAGCATTATTTCCAAGGGTTTTAGTTGCTGGGTGTTTTTTTTTTTTCTGTCCTTGTTTTTCTCCCAAGAATAAAAGTTAATTTTCAGGAATTTCTCGGAGATGTACAACCTGAGAAACAGAGAATATTTATTCCACTGGCCAACAACCTTGTGTGGAATCCTTGTCCACTGCAACTCATAGAACATGGATATCTCAGGTTTTGTTTTCTGTTTTTTTCCCTGCCAAAGATAGACGTAAGTATAAACAAAAAGCAACAAAAATAATCATATCACCATGCTGAGTCCAAAATAGCGACATTCTGTTAACCAGATGTATTTGACTTGTTGTCCACGCATGTGTTGAGTGACCTTTTTTGCAGAGCACAGAAGCATGCACCATTAAAGTCAAGTAGATATTTTTCCCACTGACTTCCCTGAGGGGAATATTTGGCCTGTATTCAGATTCCTCCTAAATTTCAGGAAGATGGACTAGGGTTGTCCTTAATGGAGGAAATATTTTGCCATACAGATTCCTATTATTAATACATAATCTTGTGGATTATTCATGATGTGTCTCTCAGTTCTGTAGGAGAGCTCAAGTGCTGGTCATAAGCTTCTTTGGCTGCATGTATTGTGCTGGGCAGGTGCAACTCCATGGTCCTGTTTCTCCATTTGTCCAGTTTTGGGGAGTTGCTGGAGGACACCTCTGCCTTTTACATAGGCCATATACATCTCCCCTCAGAGGAAGCCAGGGCACACGGACTAGAAGACCGGGGACAGAAGGTACATTAGCAAGGGAAAGACCCTACAGATTCTGTATTCAGATGTTCTATTTGTAGGCAGTCAAGACAAAGATTTGCATCTGGATCTGTGAAATGAAAATGCTTTTCGATGCCACGTCGTATACTGGAATGTGTAGAATGATTCTTTTTCTCTGTCTTCTTGCCCCATATATTTTACAACTGAAGCGTAATAGTTTAGTTCGGTTCAATCAAGTTTTACCTTGAAATGAATATTCAATATGAAGGAAAGCTGCAAAAATTGCATTTTCATGCTTAAGTTTTCAGAAAAAATTCTGTGTTCAGTTTCAGTCTGCACAAAGCATAACTAAAAATTAAAATACAAGATTCAAAAGTAGTAGGTTTTATGCAAGAATAGTATGTTTTCTGACCTTTTGAGGGCTTGATGTTTTTTGACTTATTAATCTCTTTCTCTATTTCTGTTTTTGGGGCTTATCTGAGAGCGGGGATTTTGGGGTTTTGGGGTTTTTTGATTATATTTTTGTTTCTATTTTTTTTGGCAGCTTTGTAAACTTGCTCTGGTAACCTGGCTTTCAAATCAGTGTAGCCCTGTATTAGGAAAGTAGCATAACGTTTCTGTAGACGTTATCTAAAAAGAAAAGAGATACTGCACACTTTACCAAAGATGTATTTGCTCTGGACTGCCTACACGAGTGAAAAAGTTTGAAAAACTTTATTTTGGTTGGAAAAGTAAGCAGACATGACCAAACACGTAGAAAGTGCTATTTTTATATTCTCTTTTCTGACCATAACCACAGTTGAATCTGTTTTTCAGATGTAACTTGCTATTCAGAAATGCTAGATATTCACAGTTTGGGTGGGAATCTTTACAGACCAATATTAAGTCGCAATTAGCTTGAAAGAAAACTTTTCTAAATAAACCAGCATCTCTCATATGAAGTGCCATTTTTGCTCAAAATAAACATTTTTACTTCTTGATTTTTCTGGCTTAGGTATCACTCTGGTAAAGTCCTACTGGATAATAAGCCAAATAAAATAAGTAAGTGCTTGCAGTAATTATTGTTCAACACAAAGTTGATGAAAAAGTCTCAGGCTGCCTGAGTAATTTAAACCAAGAAACTGTGCTTCACATTTCAAGATGGATTAAGCTTTATTGTCTTTTTTTATAACCCGATCTTGAGATTAGGAACAGAAAAGATTGTGGTATGGACCACAAGATTTGACACTGCTGGGAAAGGCAGAGTTTAAGCAGAGTTACAGCACATGACAGGTGTCAGTACTTGCTGAGGCACCTCAGCCAGAGCCCAAGCTCTGGGAACACGTGGTACTTTCCAAGATAATCCCCACACCTTCTTCGTGCAGAAAGAAAAAGGGAAATAAGGCGTGAAAACTGGAAGGAGGAGCAGGAAGAAGCGGATAACAAGATCCAGCTGGAATTAATGTCCAGTTGAAAGCAAAGGCTCAGAAACTTCACGGTCTACTATTCTAGATGCAGTCCAAAGGACTTTGCATGTCATCATACTAAATGTTGCAGATCTGAACCGCTCGTCCCAGAGGGCAGATTCACCACGGCAGTCAAGTGTGTAGAGCCTCGTGCAGTGAAGCGGGACAGTGTGGCACCTCACATGAGGCTTCTTGCTGATTCCCCACCAGGGAAACCCAAGAATGAAGACGAGCTCCACAGTGACTTGGTTGGGCTTGGTTCCACCCATTATAATTCACATGTGTTCATGATATTCAAACATACATAATTTACAATACTTCCCGCACCCAGAGTCCCAGGTGTTCAGGCCAGGTTGCTAAACCCTAGCCAGGTAATCCAGCATTCATCCCTGCAGTCAGTTAATGACATAAATCCTTTAGGGTTTTCCTGTGTGGGACATGGTAATTGCTGTTCTCATATATGCTGTATGCTAACTAAGAAGAATTAAGATGCATAACAGAACAATTTTTAAGTTCTAGTGTGAAAGTCATTTAAGTCATTTCTGGAAAGGTACCCAAGGGCAGCAGATGACAATGCAGCCCATCAGAAATTACTATTTCTAATATCTGGGAGGAGGAAAAAGAAAAAAAAGAAAGAAAAATGCAAGAATATATACGGTACATTGTTATTAGTAGGAAATATCTGTTAAAATTTTATCTGATCAAAATTTAGTTTTTTCCACACCTAAATGTTCTATCTACAAGGACATGTGCATGCAAAATTGCTATTTTCATTAAAATTTCCAGTAATATCCATTTGAAGTTTTGTGGGATGTGCTGCACTATGGTTATGTGCATTTTGAAACACAAAATATCCCTCACTCAACTCAAAAGAATTTTATTCCTTGTATGTAATCAGAGCTTAGGTATATTGATGGAGAATGCTAAACTTTTTGTTTATATTTGTTTTTTTCCTCTGCTATTAGTCTCTGCAGTTCCAAGAAAGTTTGGAAAGGATAAACATCATTGGTAGTACTGGTAAATAGATTCTGATGTACTTTGTATTACTCAAGGACTAATTTGAACTGGAAACCCTTTACAATAGCTTTTTATTTATTTCTTTTTGTGCAAGAATGTAAGAAAAAATGAACCTCTCTGTGACCTTGGTCTACTAGAATTAAGTTGCGGTACTGGCCTTTGGAAAAAAAAACAGAAGCTGAATATGTTTGATATGAAGCAACAGCCCTGGAAGCCCTTAATTTACATGCCATAGTTAAAGTTATTTCTCTGCGGATGTGTTTTTTTGGTTCAGAAAGTCTTCATTCCTTTGCATATTTAGGTAAAGTACAAAGCTTGACCATGGGCAAGGAAATCTGCATCTCTATTTGTACTTTTACGTTTAGACTTCTTTATTGTTGAAAATCTTGAAAATATCCACCTAAAATATTTAACCGCTAAGAAAATCTCCACATCACGTTGTCTTTAGAATTATCTTTTAAATCAATTAATGATTTTAGTGCTTGAGGCAAGGTATGTATATATGTCATTTGGACAGTATATTAATGCTTTCTTTTATATGTACAGATAATTCACCCCTCCTCCTGCATTTTTGAAGTCAGTGAAAACCAAGAGTGTACTTAAGTAAAACCACTGAACATCCCTGGCTGAATATTTTTTCATTTAACTGGCTAAACCATAAAACTTAGGATAGTTTTTCTAAGATGTTTTTACATGTTAGATCCCAAATTGGAGAATAATTTTTTCATTTCCTAGATCACTTTTTATTGTCAGTAATTGCTTTTATTTCAAAAATATAATAAACACTCAATGGATTTCAAATCAGGACATAGTTTTTACTTTGAAATTAAAAAAATACATAATGCATAATAAAAAAATCTAAAGAAACCAAAATTATTCCAGGAAAATTTTGACAAAAGCAATGCAGAGATGTTAATGTAGGCCCGTGTATTGGTTTGTTCAACTTAAATGTGTGCTTTTAAATTGGGAAAAGTTTCCAACAGATTCTCTATAGGATACATTTTACCCCAAGAGGAGGTAAAATGGTGGCAAAAAGCAAACGATCTTTATCTTCCAACATGATGCTTCTGTAAAAGAAATCATTGTCAGATAAGCTGAGAAAACACTACCAAAACTGATGCTGAGAGATCAGATACAATAAAAAAAGTAACATACAGTGGTAATAAAAATGAGGCATTGCTTTAAAAATACTATTAATACATCGGACTGGTATAAATTTTAAGAAGTGTTTTCAGTAAGTTTAGAGTACCAAATAATAAAGTTAAACTGGCCTTTGGCTGTGGATCGTATGCTACGGAATAACTGCAGCAATTCAAAAATCCAGAGACAAAAGCTTTAGCTCTTTGAATTCCAGAGACTGAAGACTTCCAGAACTTGCTGTCAAGAGTAAATTCTCTAGGATTCCATATCAAAGAGGAGAATTTCTACCTAGGGTGCTGTTAAAGGTTTTAGAAAGAAACCTTCACAGGGATTCATCAGTTTCCTAGCAGTGTCTCAGACACGAGGACGTATTAATAACAGCTCAGAAAAAACACAAACAAAAAAGAACTCACGATTCATGGCCATAAAGTACTGATTTTTCCTGGTTTAAGGTTTGTAACCCCAGAGACGGAAAGCTTGCCAAGGTATCAGAAAAGATGTTATCAAAGGAGAAATCTCAGCTTGACTTCTTTTCAAGAACAATCTTTGGGTACTTTATTTGAATCAAAGTCTCCTTGTTTGGGATACGAGCTTTGTAATGCAGCTACTGGAAAATAGTCAAGTAGGGAAAAAGGACACGTGGCTGCAGAACCAGGACAGGAACTCTCAAAGGAAGATGAGGGCAAACTGTTAAATTTCTCTGCTGTGTCATTTCTTTATATCTTAAAGAAAAGCCTTTCGTCAGCCCAGCCTTCTCCCCTAAGGTCTTAGCAGAGTATTGCACTTCTGGTAGTGAAAAGATGCTGATAACAGTGTGATTACTCTACATCTGCTATGCCAATAAAGCATACTCACTTTTCCAGGCTATTTTTAGTATTCTATACTTCAACATTATGGTATCTATTTTTACAAAGTACCCAATCCCCACTTTCCATAGAGATAAACTGTTGGCCAAGCTTTTTTGTTCTACGTGAAATTTGAGCATGGATGATTAGGCTTCCCTGCACATTAAACAATGACAGAGTATATTCGCCTTAGCACTGCTGAGGATTTTGCTACCAACTTCTGCAGCAAAAATAAGACTGAAGCAGAATTTGGATGTCTATGGGCTGAAGTTACAATTCTAAAGCTGTCTGCAGTTTTGCTGAACTTTGCTGAAGTTTCGATCCCTTTCGTTATATCAAAAATGAAACTTACCAATTAAAAAGATTTTGAATTTGGAACACTACTGCTAAGCAAGCTGGCACGATGGCCTATTTCAATGTTTTTTATCATACTATTGAATAAGATTTTCTTATTAATAAAATCAGATTGATATATATATAACCATAAAGCAAAACAATACATTTGCAATAGTGTCATAGAAACAACTATGGAAAAGTTCTTTGTTTTTTTCTCTGCTGAATAGCAGTTGTGCTCTGCCCTAAACTAAAACACATTATTTCTGACTTTGTATTACTACTAGAAGTTGTTTTGAAGTATTTCTTACTGTAGTGATATACAGATCAATACTCACTGTTATCTCTTAACTCCCCAGGTCAGTAACACTGGGCTTTAGTTTAGGAATCTGCAGATTGGGTTGAGGGACAAGTCCACATAGACAAGAAATATTATCTGACAGTAATCAATGAAGGTTGTCTAGGGAAAAGAATAAAACCAGAAAAAGTTTTCAGTCATATTTCCTTAGAATGTTTTCCAACCTGCCAACGTTTGATGGTCATCCAACTTTTGGTACTATGAAATTAATTATCTTCCCAGTGATTTATGACTTTTTTCTCTCTCTGTGCAGAGATGTTTCCCTTGTAAACAGCTAAGCAAAAATATGGGATAAATCAGCTGAGCAAGGGATTTTCAAATATACAGTTTTGTGAGTTTCTTTTTTCTTCTGGTACAAAATAGCTTTTTTCATATACTATGGAAAAATGGGTATTCAGAGTTGCAATATTATTACTTCTTCTTAAGAAGAAAAAAAGTCAAACCAAACCAAACCCTAATAACCCCGCTGTCCTTTACTTGATTTTCATGTGAACCCTTGAATAAACAATTAATGTAAACCCTTGAATAAACTAAATTTTTAATAAGGAAGTAAAACTATCAATACAGAAAATATGTATATTCACATACCACATATCTGATTAGCAATTTTTTTGCCATTCCAATGTATTTCTTCATTTATTCCCAGTAGATAAAACCAATGTGGTTTCAATTCATATACTAAAGAGCAATGGCAATACTCTTTATTTTTGCCTGAGATTATTTTATACACATGTTCTTCAGTTACGGAAACACTTCAGATAAACCGCTGATAACGTGCATTGAGCACCCACAGGAAATACAGGGGTATGTCACTCAGCTTGAGATGACCAACATTTAAACTATTTTTCTTATAACTGCTCCAAGGAAAAAAAAAAAATCTGGTATTCGTTTCCCAAGATTAAAATAGCAAGCACACTATTGACATTTAATCTGTATTTTATGACAAGATTGTTTGATATAGTCCTATTGAAAGGACTGGTGTAGAAACCTGTCTCTGTAACTGGAAATAATTTTCCAGTTTTTAACAGGAGGTATAGTTAACCAAAATGTTGAGTGCTGTATATCACATTTTTAAATAACCTTGAGTGCTAATTACTGTGGTAAACCACTTATATGCCTCACTGACAGTAGTTGACAGCGTATATGGAATTTAATATTTTCTTTCCTTTTCTTTTTTTTCTTTCTCTTCTCTCTTTCTTTCTCTCTTTCTCATTCATTCTCCTTTTCTCTTTCACTTCGTCTTCCTGTTTCTCACTCTTTCTTTGTCTCTTTTTTCCCTTTCTCTCTTTCTCCATCACAATCTCCCTTTAACTTTCTCCCTACCTTTCTGTTTTTCTTTCCTTCTCTCTTTTTCACCTTCTCTCTTTTAAAAGTTTTATTAAAACCCCACAGACTTCCTGCATATTGTCAGTTTAAAAATAGAGTTATGTGGGCTAAGATTTATGAATTAAATTTTGGCCTATGAAACAAACACTAGAAGAGAAGTTTACAAGAAGAAAAGTTAAAAAAGGATCATGACACTGGGGGCAAAATTTAGAGCCACAATCCCAGAGAGTAGGCATTTTAGGTGGCATACTGAGACATGCTGCCTGCCGTCCTGTCCGTGGTCGTCTTTCTTGACTTCGCCGATACCAGAACAACTCCTGAAATGCAGTTACAGTTGAACCGTAGATTCTTCTCTGTGGTAGATTTTCAAAGAAACTTTTTAAGGAGGTAAAAGGATACTAGGAGCTTGAAATGTTCTATCACATCAGTGTATGCACCTACTGCAGATAAAGTACCAGCACTGTTAACAGCAGCCTGTTCAAGTAGGGAGCTTAGCAGCAGGGACCAGCTTTTCTACTGCTCGCAAAGATCACATCTGAACAATATTAACTAGCTGTTGTTCTGGGTGACACATTTTTAAAGAGATAACAAAATATGCTCACAAATTTAGTTATCCTTGGTTATCTCCCATCCATATCTATGGGACTATTCATGTTTTTAGACATTTTTTCAAAAGAACTTTCTTGGCTCTAGGTATATGGGACTATTCTTATGAAAAGAGAGGAGGTACTTCAAAGGACATTAACTCCAAAATAACTTACAAACTATTGATAAAAAACTCATAGAGTTTTATCCTGAGTCAAAACACTCACAAAAAAAAAGATAAACTATAAATATCTGCCTTGTAAAATCAAGCCTGAATGAACATCTAGCTTTTGTGATGAAATGCAAAGAAGAGAATGTCAGGATGGAAAAATGCACATTCAAACTGAAAATCATAGGTTGTCTGGCCAGCAAAAATTCCAGTGAGGTAGCACTCATGGTGAAACAAGTATTCAGTCAAATATGACATGGCTGCAACAGGAAGGAAGATAATTTTTCAGCGGTGCATCACACTGTTTAAGCCAAGACTGATCACATACTTGAGTATCAAGACAATGACACAACCTTCTAAGTAGGTAAAAATCTCTGCAGTCGAGCAGGAACAGCAACTGTAGCAAGGGTATAAAGCAGTTTTCTTATTCATTTTATTAAATAGGTAACAGAGTACAAATACTCTGTTTTAAATAAAAGAGTCACTGTGTCATATCCAAATGTATTAAGTCAGTGAGAAAAAAATATAGTTACAATAGTCTGTAAAAAAGTGTTCCACTTAGCATGTCTAAATAATAAATGCAGATGTACCATCTGTGTTTAGAATGGAAGGTTGCCTACCCACAAATCCATTTTAAAAGACATTTTTATGTATACACCAGGGAACCAGAAGTGAAAATAAGAAACATAAGAATACTTTCAGATATATTCTAGAGTCCAGGAAGCCTAAAAAAATACTACTAGAAGAGAGGCAAATCATTAAACCTATGGTTCTCTCTTACATAGATGGGAAAATACATATTTCTGCCTGTCACACTGCAGTTATGCCGTGTTATACCCCACATTTCCTACACGTTTCTGCCTCGTAGTCCTCCAACCTTACCAAAGGAAGCCCAGCTTCCTGGGTGCACATCTCCTCTTGAGAACACTCCTGTTTGTCTCTGAGCTGCCTTCAGGTACCTGTCACATCCCACGGCAACAGCTGTGCTGGTGGGTTCAGCCATGAACTGGGAGCAGCACACACACTATTTTGTCTTGTGCCACGGCATACACACATTGGCTGGTCACAAACAGACAATAAATTCCATTATGACTCCCTACTAATGGGTATTTTTTCAGTGGAAATGATTCTGTGGGCCTCTCACTTGTACCTAGTTATTAATTTTGGGTTGTATTCATTTCATCTAATGCTAGATGTCCAGGGTTTAGGCATTTAAATAAGAGGTAATCACTTAGGTTTCATTGTAGCATTGTTAGAAGTAAATAAGCAGTTGGTGTCACAATCAATCAACCTGGATAGAATAAACTTCAGGGTGACTTTCAGATTGCCCTCAAAATATTCTGGAAGCGTTTGCTTCCTCTTAGTCAAATACTCACCTTTCTGAGTGTCTTCAAATCAACT
The DNA here is from genome assembly GCA_013398855.1 of Mohoua ochrocephala. NCBI lineage: Eukaryota > Metazoa > Chordata > Aves > Passeriformes > Acanthizidae > Mohoua > Mohoua ochrocephala. Next base: position 56,544 of record VZTA01022518.1, on the reverse strand, counting down.
CTTTTTAGCTGAAATTTGCTCATTGATTTTGATTGCAAGAAGATAAGTAAACTCATAGGAAAAATTTCTAAGTGTTAAGGAAGTGTATCCCAAGAAGCAAAAAGCAGGTAAAGGACAGAAATTATGTTGCTTTAATGCACCAGAAGTGAATTAGAAAACTGTCCTGCAACCAGTGGAAACACATGAAAATTCCATATGTTTGTGATGTAGCACAGAGTCAATAGGAATTTGTAAGAAATTAACTAGAAGTAATAAAAATCAATATGAATTTGTAAGAAAACCCTAGAAAAATAAAAAAAAGAAAAATAATTCGCATGATGATAAAAAGTCATTTCCTGTGTAGCTAAGGTTCCCATTAGGTAAGTCATGAGTCAAGAAGTGAAGAGGTCAGTGAATCAGTGTTCTGGTCATGATGACAGCATCCCAAAGTTATAAATAAATCCACAGTTACACATTACCTAATTTTTATGTATGTATTATCTTTCTGGTGTTCTGCGATTTGTGTTGTTAGTGTAGGAATCCATATGGGAACATGTGAACATAATATGTAAATCTGGATATGCATTATGTCCACGAATAAATTTCTTAATCTTATTCGTTTTAGTTACTGGTTCCAACAATTCTAACCCATAACAACCAGAAGGTGTTGTGAGGCTCTGTTCATTCATTAAAAGCATGAAATCTGCTCTGACAGATTTGCATGATCAGTGCTAGAAGTCTATAACTAAAAAGAAATTATGTGCTCATAGGATTATAACCCATACAGGGAAAGGGGTTTTTTCTTTCTATTTGCATAATCCTGTTTCATAGACTTAAACTTTAATTCGCTAAACCGGGAAATTCCATGCCAAATTTTAAAGTATTAAAACTATTAATGCTTCCTGCACTACTATTGTAACTGACACTCACCATCTTCATATTCTTTGCTTAAATTATCATATCTATTGATAGTAATCCAACATTTGGAAGGTACAATACATATAGTGTTTCTTACTTCCTTAGAGACAGAATGTCACTCAGAGTATTTGTCGTATTTTGCTAAGATCAAAACATTTCTCCCTTGCTTTTCCACTATCTTTTGTTTTCCTCATATTACTTTGTAAGTTTTGTTTTCAGGACTTTTTGTTTTTGCTGTGTTTTAAGTCTTCTTCAGGAGACGAACTTTCTGGGAAAAAGAAAAAAAAAAAAGAAAACTGGGATACAAAATAAACAGTTCTCAGCTGAACCACCCTCAGCAGCCCAGCAAACTCCTCCCTTAAACATTCTGATATATGACTGTACATGAAAATCAGATGGGCATGAGGAAGTGATTCCATTTGCCAAATGCAGTTTTGATCCATATGGCAAACAGCTGTTGCTCAGATGAGCAAACTTCTGAGAAGCTAATTTGTTAAATCCAAGCAGAGGATCTTGCAGTCAAAGGTAAATACATCATAGCACCTTGCAGCTTTTATTTGCTCCCATCATCACTGATAATGCACAGTCTCTTGTGACATGCTCTTTCTTTCTTTGAGAGTAACCTGCAAGGCAGGCAACAACAAATACTCAACACACAGGATCTGAGTGCATGCCATGGCTGAAACATGCAGTAAATAGGAAAACAGTTCCTTGTAGTCAGCAAATTACCACAGACATTTTCGGGAATTGTGAGAATCCTGATCTTAGACAGAGGACCACTCCAGAAAGATTTGGTTTGTGTTTGTGGTGTTACAGCTGCCACTCAGCGCTAACCTGCTTCTGCCTCAGTCTGTCTAGGGGAAAACCTGCCAATTGATTTTGTTATAACAGTTGCAAGGGCTATTAAAAATCCTGCCTTTAGCAACTTAGAGTACATATGTGAGCTGAGGTCCATGCTGATTCAGTGCCTGCAGCTTTTGTAGCAAACCCTAAATGGCTGTCTGAGTCTATAGCAATGTTTGCTAATCTCTTACAGAGTCCTTCCTTTCCTTGGGACAGCCATGCCATATTTCTTACCATCCACAACGCTGCCTTATGGAGGGCCTGGCTGGACATGTCCAGCATCATCTTAGTTTGGGGGGGAGTGCTGAAGCAGGAGGCTTTGAGTTCTGCACTGAGACACCTTCCAGACATCCGAAACCATGAATCCAAGCCAAGGAGCTGCATGTCTTTTCTCAGAACTTGGGTTTTGAGTGTCCTCAACAACACAGATTTATGCTATGCCTTCCTTATGTAACTAATATAAACATATATAGAGAGATAGCTTTTGCAGAGATTAGATTTACATGGCAACAGGTTGTCAGGAGCCTGATTTGAAAACAGCAACTACCCCGATTAGTATGTTTTTCTCTTACTTTGTCTTGTGACAGTATTTGATGTGCAATTTTTTTCATCAATTTAAAATCACTTATGGAGTTCAGGTTTTTCATTATAAAATTCAATAATGGCACATGCTTTTTTTCCACAGATGTGATGCAGATATCTGAATTTTAAAAAGTCGCAGACTGGGTGAAAAAGAAATGAGATATTTACTGCCAAATTGTCTTTGGAATAAATCCATAAAAACTAAAGGAGGGAGAAAATAAGAAGACTGAAGCCAAAAGGTCAGCTGAAAGGTTTTCCAGTTCCAGTTTGAGCAAGGCAATAGCTGAGAAAATGGCTGTGGATACTTTCATAGTTACGTCAGTAATCACTGGAGTTCATTTTCCTTTTGGTACTTTTTATAAAAAGGACAAGGTAAGAGGATAAAATTAATTATGTTTAATTTTCAGGTACATATTTGTCAAGAATATTTTAAAGTCAAGTTAGATGCTTATTTGGTTTTGCTTACAGCTCTACTTCATGAATTGATTGAATATATTCCTTTTTTCTTTCACTCTTCAACCAGATATAAATATGAAGACTTTTAACCTTACAATGCAATAACATTTTTTAGAGGCTTAAATTCAAAAGTGTTTGTAATTTTTGTCTGCTGTGAGAGAATATTGTTCCATGTTTTTTCCTATGATGACTTTCTTAATTATATTTTTGTTTCTTTCAGCCTTTTTAGTTTTGCTTTGAAAATAATGAAACATTTACTTCTTCAGTTCAATTAACTTCCATTCCACGGTAGGTACAAATCATATTCCCATCTTCTCTTCGCTCCTTTGCAAACAATAACATCCAGGAAATTGGATCAGATCAGAGCAATTGTTCAGCCTTGCTCCCTAGTCTGAATTAGCAGGAACTGAGATTTTGACTCACACTGCATTTGCATCTACAGTTCATTTTAGATACAACCTGTAAGACTACTATATTTGTTGTAAAGTCTTTGCATCCTTCTAAATATTAATGTTCTCTGAGAGTTTAGAAGTTGGGGTCAATGACTCCAGATCAGTTTTTATTTTGCCAGCTTCCTGTTGCTAATACAGATGGACTAACAGAGAACAGCAATATCTCTCTGTCCTTCACCAGAACAAAAGGATTGAGTCCTTTCAAGCAGTGTTCAGTTAAATTTAAGCACCTGGTATTTCTCTGCTTCCGTATTTATGACCGTTGAACTGTATATTTCTCTGAGATCCACATGTAAGTCTTGGAATGTTGTACTGTTGGATTTCATTTTATTCTTAATACTTCAGAGCTCCAAGTCATCATTCTTACATCGACAGTGTTCATATTTAACCTTCTTCATGTTAAGAGTTCTCCTAGGACTACCTCAAGGCAAGATCCAAACACACAGCAGCCTCGCTTCTGCCAGATACTCAAATATCTGGACTAGAAGGATATGTGATATGTTCCAGGTAGGCCATCAATGCAAACAATTAAGGAACTGGGACTTTTGGTATTTATGAAGTATAAAGTGACACCCAGTCTAGGTATACACAACATCTTCTATCAAAAAGATCTATGGAAACATATCTACTTTTTATTCTGCAACCACTAATTAGAAATACTGAACAATAGTTCCAAAGAATTACACTGTCTCTAGCCCGACAGTTACCTTCACCGCAATCTATTGTTATCTCACTCTCACAAATCCATATTCTTATTGTAGTAAAATTAATAGCTTCCGATATGACATGATATCAAAATGCTCTTTGGATATATGCACTGTCTGGAAAACAGTGACATCAAAAGTTTCCCGTTGGCATGCCATGATTAACTTCGATAAACCCATTGTGTATTATGTCATTTTCTGTTTATTGTGAAATCTTCAATTGCACTTTCTCCAGGTGTTCCATATTACAAAGGCTAAACAATTGTTCCTCAGCCACCCAAGACCTCATTTTTCTTCTTTTAAATACAAATTTTGTGTTGTACAGCTTCTAGCTATGAAGTACAATCTTCAACCTGACAGAATCTTTATTATTTCTTGCTACATTCTGACTCAGTTTTCTTGAAGGTCTGAAGTGATGCTTTCCAGCCCTCCCAAATTCAGCATATCACTTCACAACACATGAATGCAGAAACTGCCCAAAGACCCGCTGATGGAGAGACAGGAATTTTCAGACATGAGTTTAGATCTTAGGGGGTTTGAGCTGCTGTTCATAGAGGATTTTTTTCCCCATTGATTTTAAAGGAAGGTGGGAAAACCAGGCTTCTGATTTCTCTGCTTAAGTCTTAACACTGGGGAAACGATGTTTGCAAACAAATGCCCCTCCCTGCCCCTGGTGCTCCCCCTGCCACGGTGCAGGATGGCATTCCAGCCCCCGGAGCCATCAGTCCCTGCCCCAGAGAGGCCAGAGGACACATCTCCAGCCCTGCTACAGCCCTGTACATGGGCCCTGCTGAGCTGATGTCCCAGCCTGGCCTCACCACAGCCCTGTCCACACAGCCCTGCCCAGACGTTCTGGACAGGGACTGACCCTGGTTACCGTCTCTGGCCTGGTTCTACCTCCCTCCTGCTGGCCAAAGTCCCAGCCTGGCCATGGCTTCCTGTTGTCTCCAAGGAGGTGCCTGAAGCCTGAGGCTGGGAGTGTCTCAGCTGGTCCCTGGCCCATCCATCTCCTCATTCCAACAGTTGCTGGGTTGAAAGTTGGGGTTTGGTGCTGTGTTACGTTGTCTCTTATCTTGATCCCTTAATGAACAGGAGTCAGACTTCCGCATTTTAGACATTATTAGAAAGGCCTTCTGCTCACCTGTTTTATTTTCCTTTCTAAAGGCAAACCCGTCTTGGTTTTTCAAAATTGTCGCTTTGTTCTTGCACTTTTTGACCTTTAAAGTAAAGCTTCCTTTAATGATTGCTCTTTTTCCCATTCCAGATAGACTCCCTGTTTACATCTAATATCCTTTTTATGAGATGGCTGTTTATCCACTTAGGCCTTTAAAAAGCTTTCTTAAAAGTTATTTTCCCTCTGTATGAGATGTGAATCCCAGATAATTTTTGTATGTTTGACTTAGATAAATTGCAGTTGTGTTCCTCAATGAAGTTTTTGAGCTATTTGGTCCAGCTAACTGCATTAATTAATTTTCTTAATTGTCAAAGTTTGTACTTTGGAAACAAAATCCAAAACAAATCCTTAGCTCTTGACCCATCCTGCTGAAGTCATTTAGAGGGGAATGAGCCCAGGATGGTAATACTTCCCCCTGTTTGCACAATGTATTTGCAAAGTGATTTATACTAGTCCAGTCAAAATGCAAGCACTTCTGTTGATATTGAGTTTAATTGGGCACAGTAATGACTAAAGGCTTTTAAAGGTCACTGCATCCAGATGTTCAGCTATTAGTCACCATCACCCAACAAACTTTCTAAATAAAGATAAATAAAGATAAAATAAAGAAACACTGCAACCTTCAACAAAATTAGTGTCTGGGACTGGTAGGATTATATATACTTCTGCTTTCTGCTCCACGCTGTTTGGTTCCCTCAGAACACAAAAACTTACTGAAAATATTTTCTTTTCCCTATAAGGAACAATCTTTGCTTTATTTAGGCAAGTAGGCTTTACTTGCATGAGTCATGCAATTATAGTCTGAAACTTGCAGAGTTTACAACAATTCTGACAATTTACCCTTTGAATAATCAAAGTGTTCTGAAGATTACAATGTGTATAACCCCTTGACTTGGAAAGTTTTAGCAACTCCTTACTGCTTCCTCAGTGCAGTTTAGGTACTAATATAGAAAGTGGGGATTTTTAGGTTTCAAAAATTCATAATTCATCCTAATGGAATGAAGGTTCATATTCTTTACCTTTGCTTTATTAATAGCTAATGTATTCATCTTTTAAAAAAAATTTTACAGAAATTGAATAAATAATTTCTAGAAAGTTTTTATAAAGTGACAGCCTCTGATAAAATTTCATACTCTCATATCATATTTTCATATTTTAATCTAAAATAATTTTCCCAACTTTTTTCTACTCTCCCCCTAAAAATGCACATGGACCTTTTAGATTTCCATAAGCTCTCTATAGTTCAGCTTCTTGTGTTACTCACATTTTGAATAAACACAAAGAAATTTTAATCACTTAGAAACTAGTGCAGGGTGTAGTCTTTGGGGAATTCAAAAAGTTCCATTAAAGTTGTTTTAATTTTAGGAGAGTTTAAAATTAAATTATTTAAAATGTCAGTTCTCAGCCTGCTCTTACAGACATAAGTTGGTGAAAATTATTCATTTAGAGCGAATGGAAACCGAAGTAGGAGCTGAAGCTGCTGCTGAACAACCATTAATCATTGAATTCTGTACAAATGCTTTTCATATGTAATTAGAATTCACATAATCAAATGTTATGAGAAGGCAACATTTCATAGATCTTTTTGCTTATCATCTCAGAACTTACAGAAATGCTATGAGAAACCTGTAATTTAATCGGACATATAACATGGAGCATTCCTACACCGAAGCAGGAAAGCAATGCTATTGAATCTTCTTTTCAATCCATCTTTTCCATGTTTCATTCAAAAGGCTGTGCTCCTTATTTATCAGCACTCTGCTTCCCCAGTGAGATAAACAGCATTCTTTAAAAGATATATTGCCAGAATTTACAGTAGAATTCATTTGCTGAAGTGATAAATTTAGAGCTAAGACAGAATACAGTCTCATTTAATCTGAGAACATTGTCACAATTTATGTAATGGGCTGATCTAAAGGTTAACAAGAAAATATCCCATCTCTTTTTTTCAAATGTCAGCCAAATATTTTATAGATTTCTCTCCATCCTCTCTTGTAGCCCCTTTGGTTAAATTAGCACAGCTGTCTGAGAGATCAGATTTAAGGCGTTTCAATGTTCCCTTGATCTGAGAACGGATGCCTCAGGAGTATTGCCAGGCAAAAGGTAAAGTGGACTAGTGAAGCACATTATGTTCTGAGCATATTTTCTAAAAACATTATAAACACAGAATTGATAGGTGGGTAGGTAAGGGTACACCCTCTATTAAGAGACTGTTAAAATCCTGGAAACAAGCTTACAGTGACCAAAAGCAGATCCAGATAAAATACACTGGGGCAATGCTCTCTTTTATTTATAGAAACAACCAGCAGTGTTTTGGTTGGTTAAAAACCCAGTAAAAAAGCAGCTTAACAGGATGACTAAAATTTAGCATCGATATTGAATGTCAATGAGTGTAATTTACAAAAGAAAAGTTTGTGACTTTGGGGAGCTCAGATGAAAATATGTCCTCTAGGCACACATCAAGGAAAAAGTCTTTTCCATTCTCTTGTTATTTTACCTTTGCTGGCTGTTGAAGGGAAATTTTCTAAAATTACTCTTGCGCTCTAAAATGGAATCCAGTGTTGTGCTTTGGGCATAATGATCAAAGGTTGTCTGTCTTTTGGTGCCTCCACAAATGAGACCCTCCAGCCATAGACAGCTTCACCAATCCATTTGAAAACAACCAACCACTGAAATAAGGGAGGACAAGTTTTCTTTCCTTGAGCTTATTTCCCATAAAGGCTAGCTGTAGTCTAAGTAGGCTGCTTGGCTCAAGGAACAAATCTGAGTGGGAAATAAGGCCTCTTGACTGCCTGGCGACTAGTGCTGACGCACCACGTGAAATTAAATAAAGGGAATATTTGCACTGACACCATCTCCTGCAGGTGGAAAGGAAATCTGTCATCAAATCTCTGACTGCTAAACAGAAAAAGTACAGTGGCAGTTTCAAAGAAAAGATTTTTATCCTCATCCTATTCCCCGAAAGAAGAGATGTAATTTTTCTCAAAACCTTCTTCCATGCAAAGACCTTGCATATATGGAACAACAATGTTCTTGGTTCTGCACTAGTCCCTAAAGGAAGTGGTCAGGGAATCATCAGAGAGAACCTTCCTGTATCTAATCTTCCTATGGAAAACAAGTCAACATAGATGGGACCTGTACATATTCAAAATGAAGAGCTGTATTTTCTATGTTATCGTGGCTAATCCTTGTTTTGTGAACACGTGGACAAATGGGCAAGTGGAAGGACTGGAACAGATAAATAATTCATTGAGTCTTTGAACTGACCGACCATAACATTTTTTAATATGTCACAGATATAGAGGAGAAGAATCTTTGAATCTTACTAGTGATTTTGTAGGACCTAGAGTTTACTTGTCCATTTTCACCTGATCAGAGCAATTCAAGGACCAACAGACTGTGCATGTGTTAAAAAAAATATATACTCTTCTTGTTTCAGTTTTTGTATTGTAATACTGTCCCTGTTGAATCATCAGTAAGGATTTCATCTTTAAGGATGGCAACCAGTAAAATTATTTTATAAATTATTGTTATAAGCACAGAAATGTTTTATTTTTACACTAACATAAGACATTTATGAACATGAAGTTATCGTACCTAAGCAAATGGGAAGAGATCAATATGATACAGTTGGAGCAGAAACAAGGTGTGTCTTACAGGTACATACTGAAGCACCTACTACAGATAAAGCAGTTAAAAATGTTATTCTACAGTGCTGCTATCAGCATTAGTCAAAATAAATGGAACCTACTTTACTAGGAATTGTCATCAGTTTCCCATTTGTGCTGTAAAATTAGCAACTCCAGCATTGTTGGGAATAGGGAGGAGAAGACACACTACAGTTTAAAGTTTTCTGAGTTTTAAAAATGTTTTTTCAAACACTTGGTGTTTTACTACATTAGTTTAAGCATTGTGAAACATCCCATCCACCCTTGTAATTAAGCTACTGTTTATTTGTTTTTATGGAGTTTAAATTAAAACCATGATTTTTCCTACCTAAAGGGAAGCCAGGGTTGAGCAAACATCAAGAAAATCATAAAAGAGAAACTTCTGTATGATGTTGCTTGTTTTTTCCTATAAAATATAAAGGGTGAAATCCTAGCCTATTGAAGTCATTGGGAGATTTGTAATTGACTTTGAAAGGCCGAGATTTCACCCTTAAGAAACAAGGCTAAATTTTCCAAAAGCAGTCTCTGATTTGGAGTGCTTGTATGTGCCTGCTTGATCCTTTGGCTGTGCTGAGTTTTAATACTCTAGAACTGAGACTTGCTGATGCTCAGCACTTCTAAAATAGGCTCTCACTTGTCTTAATTTGGATGCTTAAATCATCACTACAACAGGAATTAAAAGCTGCCTTTGGAAATTTTTAGCCTACTTCTTTAAAATGAAGTTCAAAAAAACATACTGTGCGTATCAGAAACTTTGTTATTGCTATTAAAATCAGCTGTGTGGAATAAATTGAGAGCAGAAGTGAAAATTGGTGAGAGATACAATCATGCAAATAGCAGTTTTTCAGTCTTGCCCTGGTTTTTGTAACCCTGCTTCATTGGACATGTTGAAAAAGGGAGAAAGAGCTAGTGGGATATTTCCATCAAACTCTATTAAGAGATAAGAAGAGTCTGAAACTACAGAAAACAGAAATGACATATTTACAGCATTCATAAAAGAGAGGTAGAGAGTATAGATTTGTTTAAAGGGCACATTTAAATTTAGATTGGCAGTTTCATATTGTTTAAACAATTTCCTCATCACAACCTGTTTAGTTTTTTCCTTCCTGAACTCTCTTGCTTACCACATTGACATCAATCATTATCACCTATAAGAAGAATCATATACAATTGGAAATTAAAAATGCTTAGACACTACGGGTTGAATTTTTGATGGTGTTCCACAAAAGACACATGATTATCTTTCTTTTGCTGTCTCCAGCAGGTGTTATGAGTTGTTTCTCATGTTTCCTCCTTTGCTGTAAACACAGGGCATAGCAGATGAGAAAAAGGGAGAATTTTTTAAGAAGGAACAAAAGAGAAAGAAAGTTCACAGTGCAGCTCACTTCTTACTGGGATGGATTTAAAGGAAGAAATTTGGCATATCTCCATATCACTGGAAGCAGAAGTGTTCCAGGACTGTCCAAGTATGTTTTTCTTCTGATGGAAGTATGGAGTATTTGGGAAACCAAGAAGTAGCCAATATTGCTCTTTTTTATTTTGCACTGTATCAACTATCTACAAAGAAATCGGAAACTCCCATGAGGATGTTACGTACTTGACTTAAAATCCAACTCCTTCCTTTTTGCTACATGAAAGAGGACACAGGGCATACTGGGATAGGTATATAATGACCAGGATAGTTATAGGGCGTGGGATCCATGAGAAAACAAGGATTGATGTGGTTAGCATCACTTTTGATTCCTTCCCTTATGCAGCTGAGTCCAGAGCAAAGCTTACACTCGTATCTTCAGCATATTAGCAGATGGAACTATTTCCTACCAAACCTCTACTCCGTTCCTATTCTACACACCAAATGCAAAGAAAGGGTTTTTCTGGCAAATAAAATGATATGAATTGCTGGCTTTTTAGATACAGAATACGTCTAGAAGACAAAATATACATGTTGTGGACAGCCTGACTTGATGAGTGATTCTTGTTATGTATTTTTTTAAGTAGACCAGAAGTATTGTTCTGGAAAAGCAAATAAAAATATGCTTAAGCTGCTGTCTCTTTTCCTTTCTGAAACACACTGAAGAAAGTAATCAGTTTCAAAATTATTTCAGTTATGATGTTTACTGTTCAGTTCATCTCAGCTTAATGGAACATCCTCTTGGATATCATTTCTCATCTCTTAAACTAAAAGTGTTCTGAGCTCCAAAAAGGCAAGATTTAATTGATAAGACTGAAAATGCATATGCCTATACTTTTTACCCCATGTTAAAAATTTCCACACCTTTTGTATTTTTTATAAAAAGGTCAGACCAAGAAATAGCTGGAGTTTAAAAGTTTCAACATGACATGGCATCAGTAGACACTGTATTGCTATGTACAGTCTTGTTCCAAACAAAACTAGATACATGATTTGAAAATTGCCTGATGAGCACTGTTAGGACTGATGTTCTTT
>VZTA01022518.1:16594-45286 GCA_013398855.1 Mohoua ochrocephala | reverse complement strand
TTTTTTTTTTTTTTAATTAACTTGTCTAGGGCTTTATTCTGTCTCCAGTTCATTTCACACAGTCTTAAATATACTTGCACGGAATGAAATTAATCTAGGAGATAATAAACCACTGTGTTTTCAGCAAACTCTTTAAGCAAAGGAAGCAAATCATACTATTATCTCTAAATTCATACATCACTAAGATTTATATTTCAGGAATATAGAAACTATGAAGACCCTGTGAAGACACTACTAAAACTTTTTATTGGGCAATGTCCATTTTTGCACAATATCATGAAGAAATCCAGTTTGAAATGTCCTTATCTTAAAAGTCTTTCATATCTGTTGCATACCACTGGAATTTCCAAAAGTGAGTTCTAACTTATTTTCCCCTAAAAAGGTAGACATTTTTCTCAATAATGAATATGGAAAAATGTTTCCCAGGGCGCACTACAGGAGGATGTAGACCTTGTGTATAATCTGAAAATCCATCAAGATCATAATCTGTCCAGTCAAATGCATGCAGCTATGGCATATTCTTGTGCTTAGGAGAAATGCTATGTAAGATCATTAAAAATGTCTGCAAATGGAAAGTCAACAAAGTTGGGCCCAGCCACATTACACACTCTGATACACTGGTGTCAGAAAGACCAAATCTTCTACAACAAATCCTCCATATTACTGCAAACCCTGGATGAAAATGAAATTAGAGCAAGAATAGAAAAATACACAAATGAAGTACTATGCATAAATATCAGAAGCATTAAAGGCAAAAATATTTTGTTATAGAAGAGGAATTTTTAAAAGCAACTAGAAACATGAGCATGCAAGGCTTCTTTTAAGGAAAATATTTTATTTAATTGCACATGAGCTACATCCCGATTGCTGCGTATGTATGTCTGTATCTCTATGTTTTGTTATGGAATTTTCAAAGGAGCAAAAGAAAACAGGTAGCAATGTTCAAATAATACTGAGTTTTCCTTCAACTCCTTTGAAAACCCAAAGGAAAATGTGCAATCTGCTACCCTCATTAGCCTGCTAATTAGTTTTGTTGAAGATGGACAGGAATGCTGTACTGGTTTTCCATAAAGGTATGAGAAGATGACATATTTGTGACCACATTCATGTTACCAGAAAGAGTTTTCCAACTCAGTTATCACACTGACTGGCCAAACAAAAAATGTGTGTCAGTAGTTCATGTCCCAAAAGAGACATATTGCTATGGTTGAATTTTTTTAACGGCTTCGTCCCAAAATTTGCACAACTGGGCCAAATTCTGGCCTCCATTATCCTGTGGCATATTCAATAAAGGAAAACTCTTTGTGCAATAAGGCATTATCAAGCAGATCATAGGCCATTCACACATCTCTGCTTCACAAATATATATAGTCACATGTTGGATCTTAAGGACAGTCGTGATGATTTTGAGGAATAATAGCATTCACAAATGGATTTTAAAAATAGCACTAATGTTTATATCAACATTGTGCAAGAATGGAAGAAATCAAAGTTTAGTTTTAATCCATATTTGGAGGGGGTTGGTGTTGGAAAATGGCTGTTACGGAGATAGACTGTGGACTGCATTTCGCTGACATCTTATTCTCATATTTGTAAAAACATAGGTAGGCAGATATTCTCCTGAGGCCACTACACATGCCATTAATCATATTTGTAATTGCATCATTAAAAATAAAATAAAATAATCCACCATGTCAAGAATCTTGTAGTGTGAAGATTGATTTTTTCCCTTTGATCTCTGTTTTCAATAATGAAGTTTAAATTCATGTTCTTATAACATCACATAAACAACACAAACAAAACCAACTGATTGGTAAAGTAAACAATACTTGAACTTAGCTTAACATGGCACTTAAATGTACATATTCTTACTTTGGGCACGCTATGCAAATTTGTTTATGTCTGTTAAAAAAAAAAAGTCAATTCTAGGACTATATTCAGAGTTAGAATTATGGAGGAATAATAGTGCCTCACACTTTTAAGAGCACAACTTCACTATATGTAAGGAAATAGGCCTTTTTTTGTGCAGTGGAGTCAAAAAGCTGTCTATGGTTGAATAATATTAATTAATAGAGATATTGGATAGATATTCTTAACAGCATAGAAATTTAGACTTGCTTTGAAGGTCAACTATTCTAATTAAATATTGTATTCTAGCCTGTCAGTAAATTTCCACTCTAAACTTTGTTTCATAACCAAAAAATTCTTCTTAGGCAAAATATTTGTTTAAACACGTCTGTATACTCCATGGTTTGTTCTGAAATCAGCCTCAATTACAATAGCTGTGAAAAAGTATCACGTCAGCTGGTTGTGCTTTGTTCGTAGGCAATGTTGTTTGAGTCTGGCATCAGCCTTCGTTCTTCCAGGAAAGTCATGGTTGTGATATCTCTGAGTGAAACTGAAGTGGTATTTTGCTTTCTGATTATTTTTCCCTTTTCAATGATTGTGCCGCTACTTTATTGTGAGAACATAAAGACTAGCAGGAATCATAAAAGCAGATCGAGAACCAGTAAAAGGCCACCCATTTCAAAAAAACCCAAATCAACAGGGAAATAAAAGTAATAGGATTCACGGTGCCCTTTTACCCTTTAATTTTCCCCATGACTTGGTATCTCATGGATCATCTCTGTAAGGCACACAGCTGATGTCAGATAAGAATGTTCAGTCACTTTTTTTTTAAAGGGGGCAACAAAAGAAGAGGGTCACACATTTAATTTTTAAATTTGGAAAATACTGCAGAGCTGATCCAAACAAAGTAATAAAGTGGTACAACAAAACATCAATAAAAGTACTGTCTTCACAGGAAAAAGTACCGAAGGAAAAGAAGTGTCTTGGTGTTCTAATTTTCCTCTCCTTTTTCATGCGCATCATGAGATTATTGTAATTGAATTGTGTTAGAAATGTTTTACACAGAATCGGTGAATAAAAGAGAAAAGCAATTAAACAGAGGCCTAACTTTGGCCTAATGTTTAAGCATGTGAGCAGTTCCATAAAAATTCTCTTTGAATCATATGAATAACTGGGATAGACAAGTCAGACACTGAAGTCTTGGGGAGAGAAGGGTTGAACTTCCTCTCCTCTGGATGTACCTGCTGCCAGTATTATACAGTCCTACACAGATCTCAGATCTCACTACCTGTCTTTGCCCTCATTGAGTCTTACTCTCCATTTGCTGCAAGCATATTTTCACATAGTAACACCATTGAATTCCATATAGAAGACTCTGGACATTAACTAAAAGTGTCTGTTAATACTATTTAGTCCTTCTGTCATCTTCTCTGTGAGGTCAAGCCCACCAATCAGTCCTTCAGATGAAAAGACCAGCAGATAAAACATATAAACTTTAGTCCTATAAAAAAACAATAACCCGAGTATTAAGTGAAACAAGTACTCAGTGTACTCCTCCACTAATCATGTGCCTCTTCAGAACAATTAACAATTAGTACTAATGTTGAAGATGAAAATAGAACCACTAAATTTATATCGCTCTCCCCTGTGTTCTTTCTTTGTGTGCATTTTAAAATTCAATTTTTTTGTTTCTGTTCCCTGGCATGATCTACATAGGGCATTGATATTTTTAGACTGAGTTGCCATTACAATAAATCATTCCAAGGATTTTCAAATCCAAAAGGAAGAGATATTTGAAATCTGTTAGGCCAAGGAGACACCTTCAACATAATTGATTATTAAATGCAGATCAAGTCTAGACATACATCAAAACTAAGACAAAAACCTCAAACAGCGAAGATACAGTTTTGTTTGAGAAAATAATTGTCCTCCAAGACCTCCCAGCATCTTCTCTTTCTGCCCAGAGTTCTCTGGGGTCCTAGTATTATGGATGCAGATTACTTAATTACTTAATTACTTAATAATGCAGATTCACTGGTAGTGAATGAGTGCCAGAAACACCTGAATCTGCATGTGCTAAAAATTAGCTCAGATGAAGATTTCTAAATTTAGGTGAGGTCAAGCCCACCAATCAGTCCTTGAGATGGAAGGACCAGCAGATGAAACAACAGGGAAAAAACCAAAAAGTCACCTTTCATTCTGTTCCTTTCAATCTTCCAAGTATGATTGGAACAAGAGCTTTCTCTTTCCATAAAAGTTGTTAATTTCTCCTTCAGTAGGAATCTCTTTGGCCTTTCAGACATATTTCTGGCTTTTTGTCATAGGCAACAAGGAAAACAGTATTTCTGTACATCAAGTTCACATCTTCTTCATTCTCTCATTTTCACCTTCCCAGAGTGTTCTCTTGATGTTATTGTGTCTTTAAGAGATTCACAGAATCACTAGGGGTATGGTGCTCTTTCTTTTCCATCTGCTGAACCAGCTGCATTATTCTTCCTTATTCTGTTGTTTCTTCTTTCTTACCATCCTTGAGTGACTATTCTTGTTTTGTCTCCTTAATATATTAATTCTTTATTTTTCACTTACCTCCCACAACAAATGAATTGAGGTGATTTTGCGAAGAATAGAGATGAAGTGGAAAGAACATATGGATTTCTGATTATGATCCAGCAGATCAGTTAAACAATTAAAGCTTTTACTAGAACCACTGTGGTAAATTGGCCTGAGATTTTGATTATCTGTTTTCAAAAAAGATGGAGCACAACTTGAAAAGACAGAAATGCTTGCAGCTTTTAACCACTGACCTATCATCTTGTTGGTGGCATTATGCTGTAAAAAGATCCTGGTTCAAGGTCTGGTTTAAAATTTGAAAATTGCTGTTTTCTAACTAATTTAGGAGTCTCAAGCTTATCATTACTTGTAGATTTACAGCTGTTCCATCCGTCATCAACTTGCTAATAGGCTGTTGTGCAACTCTCAGGAGCCTGCCATAAGAAATAAGAGCAGTAGGTAGCTGCTACAGCTGGAATCCCATTCCACCTCAGGAGCTTCTTAACAACATTCTCAGATGTGTAAATGATCCATTAGTAACCAGAGGGAATTGCTACAAGCATAAAAAGCTACCATCACGGAATGAGATGAACCTTTCCCATTGTGATGAGAAACTGCTGGAACAGAGAATCCCTGTACACCAAATCAGCACTGCACAGGTCAGGAGAAGCAAATTTGCAAACAATTATCAAAGACAATTATCAAAAGCCACCGAACTTTGATGAAGGTCTGTTCTCTTGTATGAGAAATTTCGTGGGATCTGTCGTATCTCTGTTTTCTCTTCTGAATCTTAAGAGTCCTTATGACATTTCAGTTGTTGCTTTTACTGCAGAGTAACCATTCAATCCAGCACATGGGCCATGGTAGCTTCCCTTTGAATTTCTTTTTCTGGCCTGGCTCAAAGCCTATTTGATCTTCCTGTTGTCCTTAATGCATTTAGTCATTTCCCTTCTTCTTGGCAGCCAGCTTCTCCCTGGCCCCCATGATTGTTCTTCACTGCTCATTTCTCTAACTGCTCTGTCAGCAGCCCCACTGGCAGCTCTGTTTCCTCATTATCGACCATTACACCAGGACTCCCCCTTTTCCATGTTTGCTTCTTCATTTATTTATATGGATTTTTGTCTGCCATGACTAGACTAACTACTTAGAACTTACATGTCTGTGCTCCAGAGCTTTTAGATTTATGATCTCATTCATACTCTTCTCCTGTAGAATATCTCATCTAGAATAATTTGTCCATGAAGTCCAGTATAATCAAAGCAAGTTGTCTACACTCCTTCCTTTAATAACCACATCCCTTTAAATGTTCTGCAATGACCATTTTCTCTAATGCATCCATAATATAATTCCAACATTTCTTCTTGCTTTCCAGTCATACATCACACAGCCGTTGTCAGCCTCTTTTTCAAACTGTACATTCCTTGACAATTTCCTATAAGTTCTTACACTTTTTTTCACCCTTATTCACTGTCCGCATGCTAGCTTCTTGAGTTCATAGATGCCTTGTTGGAGAATCAGACCAACTGAAGAAAAGAGAAGGAAAAACCATGACCATTTAATAAGTTCTTCTCCTGGGTAATTGTATGACCTCACTGTCATGCTTTCCTCTCCCCTCATGACTTTCTGGCTTGTGACACATAGAGTATAAATGACATACTCTTTAATTTTTATTTTTTTTTTTTGTGAGAATCCCAGAAAATTCCTTGCCACATAATAGATAGAAATGATAAAAGCAATTTTCCTGGTTTTAACATTAAAAGACAAAACTATTTTTAGAGACTCATGTGAAAGTTCAGAATTAATTGGTAGAATTGTCGGCTGAGGTTGCACCTATGCTATGTAATGGGGATTCCTTCACAGCTCCATCTTAAACAGTTATAAATTCTTAAGGACGATCACCATAAGGAGGAAAAAAACAAACAAAAAAAAAAAACCACTCTTTTTTTTTGAGAAGACACAGACATAGTCAGATCATATCACTTGATCTTGTCTGGTTGTTATTCTGGCTGGTTGCAATACTCAAGACTGCACTTTCACTTCCTAAACATTCTTCCAGGGGCAGAAATCTGTTGATGACTCAACATCACCTCCAGAAACTACAACCATTGTTCTTTGAGGGATTTAGTTCCTTTTTTTTTTCTTTTAGTTAGAAAATTGCAATGTGTTTTTAATCTCTATGCCTAACTGATCCAACAACAGTGTTAACAAATATTGCTTTTCAAGCATGAAGTGTAAACTTCTGTGATAAAATAAGAATTTTTTGGTATCTAGACTGTTTCAAGTGCCATTGTTTTACAAGTCTCCACTTTTTTGATTGTTCTTTTATTTATGGACTACATAAATTACAGAGGCAGCTTTAGCACCGAGTAAATATACAGTGTGTTAAGAAATCTAGGTGTGATTGATTTGACCAAATGTTAGTGACTGCTTCCAAACTAGTTAGCAAGGCCCCTCTCACAGTCAGTGCAAACAAGCAGTCATGTCACTATTAAGTTCATCATAAGCTGGATATCTGAAACACATCAAAGACATGTGTCCTTTTCCCTCTATTTATAAAAGAGGCGTGGAGACATTATTTCTGATGTAGATAGCTGTGATATACACATGTAACATTTACTGATAAAAATCTTGTCTTTATAATTTAACCCTTTATTGTCACTGTGGGCCTAACTGGTGGCCAGCAACAAGTCTATAGATATAGATTGTTGTCACTTCCTCCAAGACCTTATTTTCTGAATGAAGACCTTTCAAGAAAACCAGATGACTGATCAAATGAAAGAAGAGTAGTCATGGTTTAACTTCACTTTGCCCCAAATTCACTTTGTAATTATGACATAAAAGGTAACCAAACCATGAAGGAGTGTCCAAATGCCACCACCAAGCAGCCATAGGACAACTGTTTCCTGAATCAGAGGACAGAGGGAGACCCAGATGTACCTGTTCTGCTTTTCTTTAGCAAAACTCGCCTTTCTGCTTCACAGCCCAGTATCATTACTGATTCAGATCTCAGAAATATATGCTATCCAGGCAGGAGGACTTTTTTTTTAATCTCTCATCTGTAAGTAGTTCCTAAAGATGAATTCCCAATAGCCATGTTAAACATGAATCATAAGTGATTCTGTCATTCACTGATGAGTTACATTCTATATGTACAACCAAAACCCAAGTAACCTCTGAAATTGAATAAAATAATTGCTTGTAGGAAAATACAGACACATTCTTGTGGTAGGTCTTACTGGAATGATGTCCAGGTTGCCTAGAAAGGCAGTATTGGCTGAAGGACAAGGCAAACTTTCTTCATCAGTTCTCGTGGAAAGTCTACCTATTGTAGACTCCAAAAGCTGGCAACTACCAAACAAAATTTCTAGAGCTGATTTGCCACTGCACATGCTTGAATACCTTATCTTTAAATCCCTAAAATATTTATATGTTCTGCTTTTCTTTCCATCGCTACATTCACCTTGACATCGCATATAGTGGTGATTTAATGTAGATGCAGTGTGAGTTGAAAATACAGTAAATCATGTTACTGTTCTGAAACTTGTTCAAAAAAGCATGTCTGTTCCACGGACTTAGGGGATTTTTAAAAGAATTTGGAAGGACCTTCTTCTTTGCCATGGTTTATTTCATTCATTTTACCAGAATAGTGGGGTTAACGATGTCTTCTTGAAATGGGGAACAGATGGAGATAGGCTGCCCATGCCATGCCAGCAAAAAAACCCCAAACCTTAAAGAAATAAAAATAAGTGGTTCAGTTGTAAAAGTACACGTCCTCATTTGTCTCCTTTAGCTGCACGAGGAGCATCCACCTTCACAAATTATTTTTTTTTGCTTAATGAAATAAGTGTAAGAAAGCTAATCAATTCCATCAATGCAGTGGAAAAGATAAGAGGATTTTGAGTGAAATTCCATGAAAAATATCATATAACACAAAATTGAAGGAATTCTGCCTATGATGCTAAATATCTTGCTCTTCAGAGTTTAGAGACATAGGTAGTTCTGAATGCTCTTGTTTTCAAAGTCTGCCTATCAGCTTTTCTGTTGTTACTGAAGTCTCCATTTTTAGAGCTTGCACTTCTGAAAACTCAATGAAGTCCTAAAAATGAATTTCAGAATTTAGTTCTAGCCATCTGGTTCTGAAAATGTTGGTTCAAAATGTCATGCTGTTGATTGATATCTAGCTCACAGGGAGATTCATTTGACAACACAACACGCATTCTCTGAAGGTCCCGTACAATTTTCAAACAGCAAAACATGTTTTCAAAATTATCTTAGTAATTGGGCACATAATTTCCATTAAAATAAATATGAGTGGGATGTCCAAATGATGTGGCATAGAGTTGCAGGGCAGTTACTTTCTTGGTCTCTTTTATTACAGGCAAGATTATCATACAGTTCTATCCATCAACATATTAAAAATAGGCACATTTTATGTCACCACAATCTCATTAAAGTTATCATAAAATCTCACTGTGCTAGCAGTTGAAAACTTACTTTTCATGCCTAACTTGACCATTTCATATTCACCTAATCTGTGTTCTGTCCACCTCTCTTTACAGCATGTTTCTACTCCCATGATATGCTTAAATAAGAACATCTATTTGGACACAATAAGAGCAATTTTAGACAAATTAGAAAAGAAATATTGCATCCAAACCACGCGTTTTAGGGGCCTCAATCCTTGGTTGGAAACACAGTGACTGTGGAAGCTGAAAGCTTAAGTTGTTTTCCAGAAAAAAAAAGAGTATGAGTGAAGCTTTTCAAAAAACTATTTCCATTGTTTTAATCAAAATCCAATTTATTCTTCCCTCTAAAAGCACAGTATCCTCATGGAATAAAAAGCAAAGCCCTTCTTCAGGCATCACCTACATTACTAATAATTCTGCAGATTAAGCAAGCTCTGTGTCATTGTTTGCGGCCATTGTGGCATCTAGTTTTGTATTCCTAAAGGGAACAAGCAAACTTTATTCTTGAAAACACTCATAATCACTCAAGTCACACTTATGACCCTCCACAGTGCAATACTTTATACTCTATGTGGGTGTTCAAGAGGGAGAGGGAGAGCTGGAGAAATTCAGTATTATATGGCACATTTTGGATGAAATTTGGAAAATGCTTGAACTAATGGATTTATTAAATTTGGCATCATGATTCCCATAAGATGATTTATTTAGCAATTCTGATTACCTTAAGCAAGGATCCTTTTGAAACCAGGAAATCTTTTAAATGATCTGTCTGGTAAGAACTAAACTCCATCCTAATTTCAATCTTTAAAAAGGGTAGAAAAATCAAAAATAGGGTAGAAAATTCGGAAATAGTTACATTTCTGGAAGTTTTGTGAAAATGTGGAGTGCATTAGAAACAGAAGGAGAGAATCCTTGTGAAATAAAGGCAGAAAGAATTTAGCAGTTCTGCAGCCCTTTTGGAAGTAGCTGTATGTCTAGGTATGCAGAGTATCATCCAGCTGGGCTGAGCAGACACGCATGTCTGTGGGTCAGGGCTAACCCTTCTGTCCATGTAAGTCTAGAGCAGGCCATGCTGGAGGTGGACTAACCCCCTGCAAGTGCCTCTTGGCTGACTGGAGCCTTCATTTTCCATATAAATGGCATCATTCCTGTCTTGGGGAAGAATGTAAATTCATAGGAGATCAGCCTTCTACTGCTTATGAAGCAACAAAAGAATCCTGGTATGAGATCTGAAATACATTGATCACTCCTATTAATGATCAAGAGTAGGTCACTAGATAGACCAGATGATCTAAAGGTATTTCCCATTTTTAAATCATAGGATTAACATAAAGTGACTGTATGAGACTGGGTTAGTCACTGGTGCTATCATTAACAAGAGAGGACAAAATAAAAGTCCCAAGGATTCAGGAGACACCTAAATTTTGAATTACCCAGCATCAGAGATAGACTACTCAGGTTATAAATATATTCAGGAACCCAAATTACCTCAAGAATTTGCTACATGTATGTATTTTGAAATTAGACTTCGTTTTTCCACTTTCAATGGCTTCAATCATTATTGTACATTAGGTGAAAGACCCTTTACATGTAGACATTGAACTGTCATTGATAGTCCCAGAAAACTTGCTTCCTTATGGCCTTCTTATAGGCTGACACCCTGTAAATAGCAAAGGAAAAATAATCCTATTTCCTAATGATTCCTTTTCAAATAAGAAATCCTGGAGGGATGTGTTGCAAATATGGAATCAAGAGAAAGAATCTGCATTTTAACGATAATGTCAGGAGCTGCTATAAGCTATTCTCTCAATATGTTTTTCATACTATGATAAAGACTGAAAACTGCACATTTAAGCCATTGCCAGAAATCTTTTCAGAAAATATTATCTCCTTAGAGAAATTCAATAGTTACTGCTGCCAGTTTACCTTTTGAAAAATAAAGGAAAAATTGAAAGCATGCTTCTATTTGTTCGCTCTCCAGTTCACAAGTGATCCCAGCTTTCAAAGTTTCATCTTCTACAGAAAAGGGCAATTTCCCAGAAGTGCCTATCATATCTGTATCTGGTCCAAAAAAAAGAGACCCTCATGATATAAAGATAACTCTGCTTGCCGAGTTTGAATTTGGTTCACATAATACTTATAGGGCATTTTTTAAATTTGCCCTTTCACACCATTGTGTAGCATGAAAACAAGAAAGCAGATTACACTGTATTGAGCTGAGTTATCATTCAGATAAAAACACTAAGGAAATTCACCGGAAACGTTCTTCTGTGTGGTTACATCACTGACGTCAATTCAGAAATTCTGTGTATTTCAAGAACAGATGTCAGTTTTCAAATGTTTTGTATTATAAATAAATTGGCTTTTGACCTGAGTAATGCGATAGTTGTACTTTAACTGTAAATACAATTACTTATGGCTAAACAACTGCAAATTTCCAGCTCTGAGATGTATTGACTTAAGGAAATGCATGACAAAAAAAAAAAAAANAAAAAAAAAAAAAAGAAAGGGACCAAAATTATTTTTTGAATAATCCTTTTTAACCAACATGGTGAGAAGTATGACTGGATATGCTGAGATACAATGAATGAAATCTTAGGGATTTCTCATTTTACCTTACATACTTTCCTTTGAAATCTGTTCAGTATGCTAAAAAAAAAATAAACAAACCAAAGAAGCTTAACAAAACTACAAAACTTCAAACCTGAAATGAAGTGACCCAGTCTAGAAATGTCATTCTCTAACCAAATGCTTTGTCTGAGAGAGCTGAAGCAATGGTGCTTTCCTGTCACTGTTTCAGGTGAGTTGTCCTTTTCCAAAGATTTTAATGTAGTATTTAGTTGGCATGGAAAGCTGTAGTTGCTACAGCAGAAGGATCTGTGATCAGTCCAGTCAAGGGCTCTGGATCAGATTCACAAAGCCTTATTGAAATACATCAGTCCTATCTTGTAGACTTGCAAGGAGAAATACGGATTAAAGTGAGGGACAAAGTCCAAAACCGATGTAAAGAAATCCAGCACTCAGTGCCAAATTCTGAATGGATCAAAACTGGCCTAATTCCATGCCTGCCATCTCAAAATCAAGTGATTCTGAAAATCTATTGCCATAATGTGATGTTAAGGTCTAAGTGACACTGACACCTCTTCACCAGCTGCCAGTCTTTCCAAATGGAGTTGCTTTCTTCTATTTTGTGCCTTGGACCCTTGTTGGGTAGATTATCTGTTCTTAGATTTGATGCTGCAGATGAAAAAACTGCCTCCTGAGTTCATTTGCCTTACAGTCATTATACCAGTTCTGAAGATTTGTATGGATGGGAACAAAACAGTGAGTGAATTTGCACCCCCCTGCTGAGATATTGCTTTTCCACAGTACACTTGGCTCTTACAAAAATTTTATCCTGGAAGATGATGAATCTGTTGGTTTTGAGAGCTTTGATGTCCTCCTTTTTTCTTTCTTCAGTGACTTCACAAGGGACTATCAGAGAAATGAACCAAATGTTTGTTGAGAAAAGACATTATTCTTAAAGCAATTACATATCTAGATGAAATGCTCTGAATACAATTAGTAGATCTACTACAAATATTTCACTAAAAAGGTTTTTCTTTGAAAATAGCTGCTTCAAGAAGATATGTCCGTGGACCTATGCTTTACGATTCTTTTTTAATTTTTCTTTTGGTGGGTGGGTATATTGTTTCCTACTGAAAGAAAACAAAGCAAAAAGACAGAAAAACTGAAACCAGATAAATCAATAGGAAAGGAATAGGCAAATCTTGTACATCTGGCTTAAATGTGTTTGCCCAGAATTTCAGAGTTTTTCTGTCTCTTTCTTGTCCCAGAGACAATTCTCTTTGCGTCAGCTCCACTTTTGCAAGAAAAGGGAAGGAGTAGAGATTCCTAAACTCAAGCAGATACTGATAGGACTGATAGCTTGAGGATTGCAACCGGCTACAGAATATCACAGTCTGCTAAGGGCATCAGCTCACTGTTACTGGATATCTCAGTTCAAACCCTAAATCCAGACTCACCATCCACTGAAGATTATTTACTATGATTAATTCTGGAGGAGCTGAAACTCTCTCTGAAACTCTTGAGGGGGCTGACAACCCAGCTTAATTCCAAAGCATCCTGAACACCTTGCACTACCTCCTTACTATGTTCAGTGCCTGAACCGCTGCGTGACAAACACTTGATGGAGGCACAGAGACTGCACTTACACCATCAAATGCATAGGCAGAAGACAGTTCAAAATACATTACAAATTCAGGCTTTATACATAAGAGAAGCCACTTTAGAATAAAACTGACTGTGAAAGGTGCTATAGAAGTGTAATGTAGGGATTTTTTGACTGACTCTTGTCCTTGGTCCACAAGCAGGTGTGGACTCTCCTTAAGCATGTATCCACAAGGTCTCCCTGACACAGAACAGAGAGATCTATAAACTATGTGGTATATATCAGCAGCTCCATTAGTGGAACTCTTTGTAACTGAATTCATAGAAAACAATAAAGGAAAAATTCCGTGTTGTTTTGTTTTGTTTTGTTTTCTTTTGTTTGGAAGTTTTTGGTTGCTTTTGGAAGCTCTACATCTGGTCTTCACAATCTCTTACTGAAGGTGTTAGGAAGTCTTAAAGGTAAAGAAGTATTAGAGAGCTATAAGCTTGGAGTGCCATTTGGACCTTACTTCAGTAGAAATGTTATCTTATTTATATGGAGAAGAAATTAATAATGACAACACATAATATATATTAACCCTTGGAAAATCCCTTTTCAGGGTATATGGAATTGACATTGATTAAAGGAGAAATCCCACATGTGTTCTTGTCCTGTTTTAAATTATTCAGGTCCTGGCAAGACAGTGTTTCATGCACATCCAAAAATAAATAAATCTTTGAACAACCAACTGATTTTTGAATGCTGGATTTTGAAGGAGGAAAAGAGAAATTGTATGTCCATCCACAAAAATTAGGAAAAATAATTTATTGTTGGTTGGGAGAAGATTTGTTCCTTTCTGGAAAACAGAAGGATTTGCCTTGTTATCTTAATAAATTCCAAACCTTGGGAAATGTCAGAATCACAGAGGGCTGCACTCTTCTGTTTAAATCAGTTTTAACTCTCCTGCCTGGACTACCTTTACAGAATTCAATAATTCATCTTTTTAAGAACCCAGTCATTTCCACTGAGGAAGGACAAAGATTCTTAGGAGTCAGACACTAGGTAGACTGAAAGCTATTTACCATAAAGATGGACTAAAGGTTACACTTTTTTGATTACAGAACTGCACAAGCCCTGACCTACACTTCCCCAGGAGAGTTCTCTCACTGTCTTCGGTTCAACTCATAGCTTTGCTTTTTCTCATTATTTTAACTTTACATCATTCTCAGTACTTCACCTCTTCAAGATGTTTTAAAGAATACTAATGAATAAATAGCATGGCATTACAAATTACTGCAATCAGTGCAACACTTCATAGCTCCAAATAGGAGTGTGATTCCTCTTAATAGATGATCACCTGCCCTGGCCCACTCCCAGTCTAACAGGGGGTCAGACAGAGGGTAGCACTACTATTGTGTGATCAGTGAAAGGTTTATATGTGGGGAATGGACATGAAATTATGAGATGTTTTGCCAAAGATCTTACAGGATCTCTGTTGCTGAACCAGGCATACTGCACAGGATTAATCTGAGTATGCAGCGTGGCGTACTGTACTGTAGCTGTACTGTAAAAGTGTACAGCTGTCTCTTATACTTAGAACACAGAAGCAGGCATTTTTGGGGTGAATGTCCTCTCATCCTAAAAGGAGACATTAAAGATAAGGTAGAAAATGTCTAAACCCACCACTTTGATCCAGGCAGAAAGCCAAGTATTGAGCTCAACAGCAAACATCTAGAATACAGACAAAAAATGGGTCCCACCTCCTGCTTTTATATTAAAAAACTGCTCAGCTTTTCTTTGCTTCTTCTTTAAAATTCCCATTTTAAAGATGAGAAATTGGAGAGGCAAAAAAAGGGGCAAAAAAAAGCCAAGAAAAGAAATAATATCAATGCTATTGCAACTTCTTTGCAGACAAGAAATTATTTGAACGAGATCCAGAATCCTGATTGAGCGGTGAAAAGGCAGAATTAGATATCTCAGAAAGTAATCAAATCAGGTATATGTCATTGGGACCTTTTGCATGGCATGTCTTTTCCTTTTCTAGAAAGAGACCCCTATGTTCTTGGTGTCTCAGTCCTCCACACAAGGCTTTGTCTTTCTCATATACCATCTCCTTGCACTTTTCTTGGACAATCAGTGTTATATTTGTAATGGCATCAGTGTTCAACCATGCTCCAAATATTTTTCAGGCATTCAGAGATCTCTGCAGTGGTAAAATGTGGGCCTTTAAATAACAAGTCCCTTCAAGGAAAAAAAAAAGACTCAGTTCCTACAAAATACCTGTCACCTCCAGCACCCTTAACCCTCCCTGGCTCCACAGTTCCCTGGTAAAAGCATTAATCTCATTCTGCCTCATAAAGCTGCTGTTTCTCTTGCTATTTCCCATCTCTTTCTTTCCATGTTTCAAAAGCTATAGGTAAAGTTGATGTCTTTGGGCTGCAGGCTGTTGAGGACATGGCATCCAGCTAAAGCATTACATTACACCAGCTGTGACATTCCAGAAGACCCCTTTACGACTGATTTCACAGAGCAGAAGTGCTATAACCTGGAACATTTTCATTTTCTTTTTCCAGATATGAAGAAATAGATTGTGATAGCAGCTGATAGCATGAAAAAAGGAGGTAAATTCCCAAGTACTTCACACAAACTGTGCCTCTTGCTGTGTAGAATTGTTCTGACATAGGTGTTGTCAGGCTGCTGGCAGGAAGGCTCTGCAAAACATCTCCCAGGACTTCTTCTCTGACAACCTGACACTGTGTAGTGCTTTACTCTACTCAGATCAGCTTTGGACTGTGTGTATGACTACGGAATATGGGCCTTTGAGTAAAAAAGAAGCTGTAGGCAACTTCCAGACATGTGGGCACTGTAGCTACGTGGGGAGTCCTAATGAACAAATATTCAGGATTCTCAAGGTTTTCCTTTGCTTAGTTTTCAATTAAGTAATTAATTTTAAGAATAAACATGAAAAAGCATTTATTCCAATGGGTGTTAAATTTTGGAAGACTCTAGAACAAATGCTTTTCTTAAAAAAAAAACCCGACTTAGGAATTCAATAGAAACCTGCATGGTTCCTGGCAGAGAAACAAGCTTCGGAGCTAAACTTTACTCACAACTCAAATCAAACCAAATGCTCAGCCTTTCTAACTCTGAGAAAACTTTGGCTAAGTTTCTATTATGTACCTCAATTTTGCCAAAGATGTAGAATACCTGAATTTTTTTAACTAAAGATGTTTTTCAAAGACAACAGAAGCCAAAATTCTGTCCATATGTCATGGCTGAACATCACCCAATTTTCCTTCCTCGTCTTCATGCTATTTACAGCATAAATGGTTAACATTAGAAGCAGCTGCAAACTAAAGTGTGTGTATCTAAGCACTGGTTTATTGAATTTGCATTTTAAAAGCCCACAGTCAATTTGAATTCAAAATATGCAGTAAAGCAATCAAATTATCCTTTTAGCTTTCTTCTCCTCAGTCAAAAAATTGCACACATAGAAAACCAACGGCCTAGTGTTAAAAACTGGTTGTTGTTTTTTTTTTTTTTTTTCCCAGAGCTTATGGGAAGTTTCAATGCCTTTGCAGCCTGGTAATCTGAAATGAGAAAGCCAAAGGACTGCTGAGCTGTTATTTCAAAATCAAAATCATGAGTAAGAGTCATGAGTGCTGGTGCAGCCAAGCATAGACTTTAAAAAAGTTGTAAAGATTTATACCGAGAGGGGCTATCTTCCTGTTTAACTGGATCATTGTCAGATAAACTGTCAAGCCATTTTTTTCTTTCCCTATCCATCTTTCCTTTTATACCCTCTGGCATAAACACCAAGTTCTCAGAGTCACCAGGGCACTGTTTTGAATGAGGGATGTTTCCACTTTTAATGACTGATTTCTCTTTTCTTGATACTGGTACCATGCTGACATTGCTGGAGGATTAAGGCAGAAACTGTTAGTGTGGATTTCACTTATTAATGGCTTTTTGGCTTTTATATCAAGACTGAAGTACTTGGAGCAAATAAGATGCCACTCACAATTTTGTGACTTGCATTTTCTTCCAGGAGTGCTGCCTCCAGAAGCTAAGTTGCTGAGATGCTGCTTTCCAAATCCTGCCTTGTGGCAACCCAAGTCAGTGATTCGCAACAAGAAAAACTTGCTTGTGAGCCGGCACCCACTCTGGGATGTGGCTGGTTTGCTCATGCAGAGTCCCAGCCTGCACCAGGCTCAGAGCAGCTCACAGCTCTCATAAACACGCACTGCATTTTGCTCGGAGCCAGCAACACATCAGTGCGGGTGTCACACTGCAAGTATTTATTCCTGCCTCACACATCTGAAGTGACTTAGCTGAGCTGCCTGCTTAACCTTTCCTGTTCGTAATACCTGGGGGAGGTGAATGGACTTAGTCTGTGCCATAATGGTTTAATATCATCTCTCAGCTCTTTTTGTCTCTTGAGGCAGACTC
Organism: Mohoua ochrocephala; assembly: GCA_013398855.1. Taxonomy (NCBI): domain Eukaryota; kingdom Metazoa; phylum Chordata; class Aves; order Passeriformes; family Acanthizidae; genus Mohoua; species Mohoua ochrocephala. The sequence continues at coordinate 27,823 of VZTA01022518.1, read as the reverse complement.
TAACTTCAGCCTCAGGCCCAAACAGTGCTGTTAGGGAGAGTCCTGCAAGTGTAGTTCACAATTGCTGTACATATTTCCAGCACAAAGATAAAGTAGCCCTGAGTGCCTGTAGATGAAAGTAGGCAAGCCCTGCGGGCAGGGAATGCATTGCCTCAGTACCGAGTGTGAAATGGGAAACTACACTCTTATAAAATAATATGAGAAAATTTTTAAAAAGCAGTAATTAACTGTGTAGAAATGCCAACAAATTCTCAGAGAGATACATTTTATCCCAGATGAGTTGTGAATATGAACTGAGAGTGTGACACGTAAATTTTAAAGCCAGAGAGCTTATTATAAACTTTTGGGTCAGTCACCTGCATTACCTAGGTTGCATTTGTGCAACATGGTCATGCATATTCACATGGTTGGGTTTGGGCCCATTTTTTCATAAGGCTTCTCTTGTTTCTTCCCTTAGGCTGATTGTAATTAGAAATGGGATCAAGGCTCTGAAGTACAGAGTTGAAGTACATCTAATGTAGCCCACATCCACAGGGCTTTGCAATTAGCATTTGCAGCTGGATTCCTCTACCATCCTCATTTTTAAATTCAGTCTAACTTCACAGAGTAACTAGAGAATTGTCCCACATTAGGAATTTGGCTGGTGCTACATGCCTGGTGAAACAGCTTTATCCCTGCAGCCCCACTGTGGAGGTGTACCTTCAGCCAAGGCTGTAGCCTGTGGTGAGCCATAGATAATGGCTTAGGGAAATTTGCCTCTAATCTAGGAGTTTTTAATTATTTGTTTTACTGTGCAAGCTTTTGCCTGAACTAGTCTCGCCATTGAACTCCTACTTCCCATTCATCACAATTAAAAGAGCAAAGTGTTTGTGGTCGTGAGGCCCAGACTAACTGCTTCTGGCCTACAGGAACCCTGCAGTGCCTTGGGTTATATTAGGAGGATGCTGAAGGGACTGGGACCTCCTCTGCTGCTCTACACAGATGGTTACAGACGTTTTTGGTTACAGACAGGATGTGACTTTCATGTTGGAGAATTTTCCTCCTTTCTGATCTGCATGAAGCAGTTGTCTTCTGATACATCCCATAGCAACCACTCCAGCCCAAACTGCAATGATAAAGCTGGTTTTATGAAACTGCAGAAGTTACTGATGTTGTGGACAGAGCAGCATCCCATAAACACTGACTTTTTGTTGGTAATGGCTCTTGATAGCTTAGCCATTCCCAAATCTCACACCTGTCATTTCTAAGTCCTACACAGGTACTTTTTCACTGCTAGGAGCAGTTGTCTACACTGTTATAGTCGAGAAAACATAGTAGCAATGTCATAAACCTGTCAGCAGAGATGTAAACCAGGAAGGAGATAAAGATCTCATTCAAAAGAGAAGAGAAAAATAAAATTTGAAATCTGCACCATTTAGATTAAACAATATTATTTTGAAAAAGCATTCAAAAGCACTAAGCTAGTGCAAGGATAATAAACATGTTTTTATTGCATACATACATGTGCCTTTTTTTTTTTCCTCTCTGTCAACAGGAGAAATTATCAGGACAGGACTGGAAAGGATAATGAAGGTTGACTCTACACAACAGTTCTCTAAGTAATCTAACAGGAATGAGGTCTTAACAAGACAGGCAGAATTTACAGCCTGGCCTAGGAAGACAACAAGGGAGGTAAAGGTATCAACACATCCCTCAAGAGGTAGGTTACTACTATCAGGACCATCATGTAACAAATTAGCATGTCGTTCTGAAGAGATGTCCAGGGAAGTTGGACAACTCATAACTCTGTTACCACAGTCCTTTCTGCCTTTAATGCAATATCGTGTTGGAGTTTTGGTTTGATTTTTGGGGTCTTCGAAAGTTTTTTTTTTGTTCTTAACAAAGAATGGTCCTTCTCTAGTGTGTACGTTGGAAACAGTGAGCAGCAAAGCTCATCTTGATCTTTGATAAGTTCTGCGAGGAGAGAGGAGACCCACTGAAGTTCCCATGTTGACTATGAACCCTTTTCTTTGTTATTTTACCATAAGCAGGATATCGGCAAACTAATGTTTAAAACACTGCATGTCCAAACTGATGAGATACTTGATGCCACACTTGATGAAGCTCCAGCATTTTCAAGGGAATGCAAAGGAATAATTACCAAAGGAATGATAAAATGCTGAACTTGGAGCAGTGATCTCAAAAGTGTATAAAAGTATGAGAGTTTCATTTCTTTAAATTATTATTATTATCTCAGAGCATAAACTTTTAAGAAGGGGGAGTGCTCTGACCTCAATGTCTCTTATGCAAGAACATGCAGTCCTCAAAGAGAAAGAAGCAAATTATGTACTTTAAGGCTATTACTGTGTCTAATGCTAGAATTTTTGTTTAGATAATTCAACAAATCACGCAAGCTTTCCACTGAAGTCAGCAGGACAGCTCACATGAGATGCTCACGTGCCCTAAGTTTGCAAGATACTGATCTCATATATTCATTACTTATTTATATATTGCTATGATGTTCTTGTTTCCGTCTCATACTTGTGTCTTCCTTGAACTTTAAACAAAGCCTCTCTCCACTTTATGTGATTTTGCATGGAGAGCGAAAAAAGAAAATCACATATGTCTTACATTACCCCACATTTGTCTTCCTAGCACAGATTGTAAATGCTGCCCTGTGGTTATGAATTATATTAATTTATTTGCTAAGAAAGTGTTCTGAGAAGCTTCATGAGTCACTGTATAGTTTCTGGTGATTGCTGGGGCATATGTTTTTGTGACAGGAAACACTTAAACTACCAAACACAGCTGTTTAAAAAACAGTGTAAAACGTGCAGGTGCATGAAGGGAAAAAAGAAAGAAAGAAGCCCCCTCCCCACCCCCAAAATTTTTATTTTCATAGAAAAATAAGAAGAAAATGGACTTTCAAAGCTAAGAAACCAAGTTACTGAACTACAGAGAATCTCAAATTTAGCTGATAATTTTTTTATACATAAAAACCACTTTGTTTTTATTGGACTGAAGTACTGAAGTAGCACTTAATGTGAGAATGAATTTAGCCCAGATAACAGGACCTACTAATCTGCATAGACAATAAAGGTGCAAAGAAAGGTCCGTGTTTTCAAGTTTAATATATGGGGGTTATTATCAGCTGATTAACTCTCCCTAAAACAATTGTGCCTGGTGTTAGTCTGTAGCAATTCTCTTCAACAGAGGTTTAACACTATAAATTTCTTGTTTATGAATGTGATAGTTTGCATTTCCGAATTGGAACGGTCTTCTCTGGTCAGGTGGTGGGGGTCAGACAGACACTTTAGGGCATGACATGGAATAGCTCTTTGATACCGTGACCAGTTAGCAACTCCAAGAAGGTCCACTGATGCTCTTAAAAAGCATACCCGTATCCATCCTTTCACCTTCCACTGGATCAGGTGCTCAGAGCCCCACCCAAGCTGGCTTTGAACACTTCCAGGGATGGGGCATCCACAACCTCTCTGGGCAACCTGTTCCAGTGTCTCCCCACTCTCACACCACAGAATTTTACTGTACAGTTTTATAAGTCCTTTTTCTAAAAAACAAACTAACAAGCAAGAGAACTGGAAGAGTTATTTCATAGCCTTTACCTAGCAAGTCACAAACGAGACAGCAGAGTTGTTGGATACGTCATCAGCTTTCCTTACGCTGCACTCTAATTTCACTTATTATTTACCATCTTGCATTTGTGGATTAAATCAGACCTCTGTACTTCATGCAAACTAAAATACATTTATTTACTCAGATGCTTTAGAGAAAAACAATTTGCTTTGGAAAGTGAAAGGAATATGACTGGAGTATTTTCTTTACAACCTTTGCAATAGGAATATGGACTTTTTACAAAGAACAAAGCTCACAGTATTTCATCACAATTTTAGCAGTTATTTCATTTCCCTGTGAAGGTTTGATGTGTCACCAAGTGTCACATAAGTCCTGAGATGTGGTATGATAATGATTCAAATAGGTTTTTATTGATAATGTTGCCATTTGTTGAAATAACTTCAAAAATTCTTGTAGAGAACACACTTTGTCCTTTTTATTTATTTTTTTTGGCATCAGGAAAATTGCAATTGAGAGCTTAAGGTATCATTCTTAAAATCAGTATTTTTAAACTTTTTTTTTAAGAATAAATATACATAGAACTACAAAAAGCAGTAAAGACAAAATTAGCAGACATATCTCAAGCATTAAGTAACTTGAAAAAGGAGCATAATGGAGTTCCCACTGTAGACAGCAATGTATTATTTGTTAAATACTTTTATTCAGTGAAAGTATGTAAACACATACTTGGCTTCATGCATGTGCAGTGTTGCCCCCAGCAATATAGTGAAACAAGTGCTAAATTTAATTCAGAAGCTTCAGTTCTATAATTGCCTGCAAATATTGTTTGCTGGAGCAACCAGAAACCTCAGAAAGCTTTTCCATAAACACCGTTTTTCTTTCAGGACAAATGTGTCTTCAATTTCTGCCACCAGAAATAAAATGAGAACTTTGTTCTTTAATTGTTATAACATACTATTAGTAATACAAAAAGGAGAAAGAGACAGCCTGCCACATATATTCTACCTCTACCAATCACAGTTGTTGAGTCAAAAGTTGTTAATCTATTTGGCATAGTTTTATCATGCACAGCAGTATATTCTTCAGCTTTACCCTGTTTTTGAGAGAAAAATAAGAAAAAAGAACACATCATTTTCTTCTAATATCCATAATTTATAACTGTACAGACTTTAATTCATGTTTTACTAATTGAAATATATTTTAAAAATACGTTCAGCAAGTGATCTTCCTTCTCAAGCTCTATCACGCTTTCTTAAGGTTAAGTCAACAATAGTGGAACCCAAGATGAAAGATAAATCACCTTAAAAATATTAATCATAAATTGTAAGAAAATATGAGACAAAATATCAGTGAAGTCATTTTTAAAAAATTCAGATCATTTTATAGTCTGCATCTGGTTCTGTTTCTTAGAAATGAAAGTTGGACATCTACAACCTTTGGGTTAGTAACAGGTGCTGTCATGAAGTTGATCATTTTTGCATAAGGAAAAGCTAAACAGAATAATTTCAGGCCACCCAATGCTTCCAAAAGGCAGTCGCCTGGCACAGCCAAAGATTGCACTGGTCCGTGCAAAACTATATCCAGACACTCTAGACATACTTTTCAAATTTTATCATCTGTTGCTTTAATTATGAATTTAATCTGTCAGGTTTTCTTCTGGCCAATGGTGAGCAATGCCTTCAGAGGCAGAGGCTGAGGGTAACTCTCTGCATGCGGAAATGTTTGGAAAGGTGCCTGTAGGTGCTGCAAGCTGGAGCTGCACTGCTGAGCACAGGGAATGAAGTCTGTGGGCAACCTGCATGGGGCAGGGAGGAGGAGAAACAAGTCAGGCATGCAGGTGACAGAGAACAATCATCGCAGTCTGAAATGATGCAATGAAGCATATGGATGCCAGCCTCACTGGATATCAGCATGAACCTCGGAGAGTCTCTGCTTGTGCACTGCACACTGTGCATCACCCACACAGAGTCTGGCATCTCATGGCTTTGTATCCTTAAGTGGCTCTTGCTGCCATTAGCCCAGAGAAAGAGCAGCTATCATTTCTAGTCTGGCTAAGATTCCCCGCCAAATAATAGTCACTATTCTTAATTAAGTATGTCTGCTTTTTAGAAGTGGTTAATCCTTCAATCTGCTGTTTCAGTTTCTGCTCTTGAGAGGGAAATATTGGGCAGTCTTGAAAATACAAACTCTTCCTTAGTGCATTATGATGCACAACAGTGTCAGAAAAAAAAAAACCAAAACCAAAACCCAAACCCAAACCAAAATCAACCAACCAACAAAAAAACTCAAACAAACAAACAAACAAAACAGTGCAGGACAGCTTTAAGTACTTAACTTTAGACAAACAGATCTTTAAATTTTAAGTAGAAAGGTCATCTATCACGAGAAACATTTTAAGAAGGAATTGAGTCTCTACTTACAATTTAAATATAACCTCCCTGGTACAGAATCATAGAATTTTTGAGGTTGGGAAAAACCTCTAGGCTCATCAAGCCCAACTGTTAATCCAGCATCTCCATGTTCACCACTAAGACATGGCCACTCCCACATGTCTTTCAAATACCTCCAGGTATAGTGACTCAGTCATTTCCCTGGGCAGCCTGTTCCAATGGTTGGCAACCCTTTTGGCGTCAAAATTTTTCCCAATAATGATCTAAACCTCTTCTGGTGCAACTTGAGGCCATTTCCCCTCCTTTTGTCACTTGCTACTAGATAGAAAATACTGATCCCCACCTTGCTATAACCTCCTTTCAGGTAGTTGTAGAGTCTGAAATCTATAGAGAGAACAATATACTACTGATTGAAACACTTTGTTTTTCTGACTTGATCAGATTTTAAAGTAGCTACTTGGTTTGGTAAATCTGACTAATTTTATCAAGAATTAAAGCTATGTCTGATAACTTATAAAGCTACAGTTATTAAATTCCCTATAAAAAAAGGAATTTTAATAAAGGCCTCTGTAACTATTAGAGAAAGCTTATATCCAATATAGCACTCATTTCATGTTGCACTTCAAAATGGAAGAGCCGCGCTTTGTTTTGATACAGGTTCATTATACACACATCAAAAACTTTGGGGAAAAAACCACCAAAACATAGCGCAGAAAGATACTAATGTGTAACAAGGGCAAATATTGTGTTTCCTAATGGCAATCAATTCAATCATACATATTTTTTGCTACCTTTTAAAGGTTTATAATCTGGATGTTCTGGGTGGGTGGGTCTGTTTAGCAGGGAAAAAAACCCCAAACAAACAAACAAAACTATTCCACTGTCAGCTGCTGTCGTCCTCATCTACACTGTTTTGCAACTTGATTCTGGGATCCATTGGATTGTGTAAATCAACTGAGTTGCAGGCAAAAGCCTCAGATATGGTGAAGGCAGTCCAGGGTTAGTTACAGCAGGGTGGATACATCTAAGCTATAAAACAGAGCATTCCACACTATTCTGTTATTTTTAAATGGCTATTAAAGCTATTACAAAAAAAAGAGCTCTCTAGTAACATAATATCCATTTACATGAGACAACTTCTTCTGGAAGCAATAAAGGTGCCTATCAGCGCAGTGCCCAGGATAGGTTTTCATTCAGAACAGGCCCGTTTTCTATTTAAGGCATTTCACTCAACTAGAGATTCTAAAAGATCAAATATCACACTCTAGGTTCTCCTTCATGCTTTGCAAAGGAGGCCTTACATGCAAGCTGCTTTAAAGCACAGTTTTACTCATGTCATCTGCCAGAATAAAGCACAGTGGGTTCTTTGACCTTGGAAAGCAAAGCACACAGGCAGGTTGCTAGAAGCCCATGGGTAGCATCCAAAAAGGCATAAAAATATTTATGTCTGTGTGCATACTTTCGCCTAAAATCTTAACACTTCAAAATCTTAGTTTAACACCTGTAACCCCCAAGAGGGGTGGAAGTATTTGAAAGCTATTGTCTCTGACTTCCACTTCAGTGAAATTTTAGGCAGCTGACGGCTGAAATATCATGTAGTTTGTTGAATTTCTTGCTGCTAATAAATGGAGACAGGGAAACAGATACACCTCTTTGCTCCACTTAGGTGCAAAGCTCTTCCCAGCACCCCCAGAGAACTATCAGGCAGTGCTGGCATTGCTTAGCAATCACCTCAGCCTGGTGGGTGCACTTTGGGGAGAGCAGGAGGCACTACTCTGGTGCCAGACGTGCCTTCTCTGCAGGATGTTCTAGTTACAATTTACTTTCCTCTTGGCCATGTTACCCTCACAATTTTGGCTGCACAACAAGTCAGGTTTGAGAAAAGGAAACTTCATGAACTGTACCAGGATCTGAGAGTTAAAACAAGGTCCAGCTGAAATACAAGCAATCTGTCACCAGTGCTCTTCCATGCTACTGCCTCAGCTACAGGGTTATGCACAGTTGGATACCATCACAAGTGGTTACGGAATTTTTGGATGATCAATGAGTAACGCATTTTCCAAGCCATAAAATAGTCTACTAAAACCAAATCTGGGGTCAATAATACTTCGTATTCCTAATCCCAAATGCTTATATTTCAGCACAATTGCTTTCCTTGTGGATGGTGAGACTTTCCATTCACTGAAAATTAAGGATTTATTTTAAAGCTTGACACTGTACTATGCGTGGAAGTACATGATGCAAAAGATGAGTAACATCCCCTTCACCACCACCACTATCTCCCCTCTTCTTTGGAAGGCATTCAGTGCTGGCTCAGACTGTGCTCCAACCGCAGCCACCAAACAGGCTCCTCTCAGAGCCTGGAGTTTGGCATCTCTTCCACGATGTCTGCGTAGCGATGGCCTTTAAAGCAGATGTAGGCCTGTATCATTCCCTGGTAGCTACGAGCCTGTGTTTCACAGCTGCCTTGCCTTAGGGGGAATTTACTGAGCCCAGACGTTGATCGTAGGAACTAGGCTGATCCAGCAAAGCAGAAGAGTCAAGTTTTGAATGCACATGTCTCCACTGCTTGCTTTTTTTCTGGATCTAGCGCCCTCATGCCTCAATTTCCATAGAAAGGTGTGCACGCAAATGCAACTGCAGTGAGACCCCCGGTGGCTGGTCATTGGGATAGTTCTCCCTACTCCATGTCTATATAGCACAGATCTCCCCTGTTCAGCCCAGGAACACAGTGCTCACCTAGTGAATCCCACTGTATATGATTAAGCCCAGGTTCTCAAAGATTCCCTGCCTGTTATTTCCCACACTGCTATTCCTAAAAGATGTCAAAAGCAAAACCTACTATTATATGGGGTCTTTTCTTTTTTGTGCAGACTAGCCAAGCAGGAGAGAAGAATGCTCCTAATTTCTAACCCACTAGAAATTAGGTATTACGGTATCTTTTTAGGTAGAGCAGACCCTCAGTGTCCGCAATTTTCTCTTAGAGCTAATTAATTCCTGTAGATTAATTAATTCCTGAAGATCCCAGAGCTTATATGGCAAACTGACTAACCCGTACCATAATGAGCACTACTTGGACTCTCAAAATAGCTTACAGAAATAATACATGCTAACCACAAATACCAAAACATTGTGCTGTTAGTCAGTGTTCCAAGCATGTTAATTAACCTTTCCATAGTGTCTGTATTACAATGCTCAAAAAATTTATTTTTTAATAATCAAGCCACAGAACGGAGGCTGAGATCACAAGAGTCTGGGTCACAAGAAGAGTCTGGGTTAAAGCCACAGAAGTTAAAATGGAAATTCTGAGCGAGATTCCACTTCCAACTCCACATGTTTTATTTTGTTTATGAAATAACTAATTCAGTGGCTGAAAAAAATAATTGAAAGATAGCCTTGAAAAGGAAGAGTGAATACCACTAAAGTCCTATATTTCATATTTCCTTCTCAAAACAGCTGTTAGAAACTAGCAGTGCTAAAAAAACCCAAACAAAAAAAGTAATGGATGAAGGAGAAGATGAAGATTTTACTTAATATGTTAACTCCTCTCTTTGAAAAGACACACTTAAAAGAGCAGTAGAAAAGTCTTTTTAAAGAATTCACCTTTCAATCATTCAGGCAAATAGTTAAAGCCTGGCTGGGCCTTGCAGCATATGAACCCAGCTCCTCAACTCTGTTGACTGTAGAGTAACTCATGAGAAATTGACAACTACAGCTAGGTGAGACAAATCACAAACATTTTTATCATTTCTCCAAAGGAAACACTTTTTACCGAGTTTAAATACCTGTTCTACACAAGAAGGGATGTACACTTGGAGATCTAGTCAAGGAAATATTTTTAACATCCAGAGGAAAAAACAAGATTCAAAACCCCAAAAGAAAGAGAAGGGTGGGTGTTCTATTAAAAGGGGCTACTTTGCTAAAAGGTGTCTGGGTTTCTGAACAAGGTTTCAAAAGACCAGCTCCTGAGAATGTGATATTCTCAATCAGAAAAAGAGATAAATTATTATATATTTAAAACAATTAAGAGAAATACAGTTAGAATTTAAGTTAAACCATTCTTCTGAAAAAGTCTCCTTTTTCTTTCCTCCTCCCCCCTATACACATCGTGAACAAAAGTTCCTAAGACATTATTGGAAAGAGACACATTGTTTTCAATGTCTTTTGCAACAGACAGAGAAAATGTTGTACCATTTAGGGTGGGCATATTTTTCAGTCAAGCATTACAAGGAGCACTGAACTAATAGATGTGACAATGAAGGCATTTTGTAACGTCCTTGTTATATAATGTCTTGATTTCTGTAGATGTTAGCAGCAACAGAGCTGCATTGGACACTCTGAAGACATCTCTCAAAATAATACGACATGACAGGCTAAGTGCATTCTGGTTTGATTTGCACAAGGGATGAATATAGACTATCTCACTGCAGTGCAGCGATTCCCATACCAAAATGATGAATTCAAAGATGCTTATAAGCTCCAGAAGTGTGGGGGAAAAACTTTGTTCTGTCCAAGAGTGTCTTCTCCTTTACTTAATAACTACTGTATTGTAATAATGCAATTAAACTAAACATGTACAAGAAAGGGATTTTGGGGGTTTATTTATTTCTACATCTCAATGGCAGTCAGCCTACAGAAAACATGATAGAGTGAGTTCAGCATGTGGGGATAATCATGTAGTTAGGAAGCAATGTTTAATCTAGTTGAGGCTGGTAATCTCTGGATGTTGATGCACAGTGTCATGCACTGCCTTGTAGCATTTCCACATGGGTGATCTATTACTTGCAGCACTAGAATCTGCATTTGATTTCTTATTCTCTTATCTACTCCTCAGGGATTCAGTAAATCCATCAGAATTTTATGACTGCCATTTTCTCTGGGCTGTGACACATTCGCAGTCAAGGATTAAAATCAGGCTTCTAAAGCAGTTGCCACTTGCAGCGCTCTGCCCTGCACTTCTGGCAGAGATTGCCAGTGCCGCCGCAGGAAGTCAGAAACCCAGCAAAGCACTTCCTGAGCAACCCCAAGCCTGTTTATTAAGGTACATACATCCACTCTAAATATAGTGCTTAGCTAAGAACAGCAGCAGTACAGAAGCTGACCGAACCATGACTCGGTCTTGGTCAGAGGTGGGGGCAACAACTTGGGCAGGACTCATCTGAGCCGTCTGATTTTACTCTGCTTCTCCGTGTGAATGAACTCTTGGACTTCAGCAGTGTTTACAAGTTAGCAAAGGGCAACCCTTCCAAAACCAATTGTTTCAGGA
>VZTA01022518.1:5536-16495 GCA_013398855.1 Mohoua ochrocephala | reverse complement strand
TTTTAATTTTCACAGTCACAGATGAAACAGGAATGAAGGTTTGCTGCACATCCTTCTCTGAACCCCATGAAGACCTGCATTAAGCCACTGTCTTCACTCTCTTCAGACACTTGGGTATAATTACATGAAACTCAAAAGTATTATATAACAAATAATGCAGGCTCTTATTTACATGTTTTTATTATACAGAGTGAACAATAAAATAGTTGTTGATTTTAAATGATAAACTTTTATTCTGAATATACTGTTTTTGCACAATAATTAACACAACAGTTCTAGGATTATAAACTTTTTATAACATTATTGTACAAATTTTTACAAAAAATTATTTTTTTCCAGGCTTGTCAAGTTCCACAAAAGTGTCAAGAGAACACAAGAAAAGGGAGAAAGACCTGATTGCCTCGTAAGAGCAACCAAGTCTTTTTTTGCAGAAACTCACACTGAGCATTTCAATAAAAATATCCCAGAAAGCATGATCCAGACATTCCATACAACACAAGAAGAGAAGACAGCTTTGTCAGATCACAATCGCAATTTCATGGCATCTGAACAAGACAGTATCCCTTTAGCCTCAGTGAAATATTTCTTCAAGATGATGTTTTTCTTTTAAACCATAAACAGGACAGATGCAAGTAGCTGGGAAGAGGGCGAGGCTAACTTTTCAAAACTCTTGAATTGTTTTCAGACACTTTGTTTTAATCTTTTTACAATAGTGTACAATGAGTATTAACAATATTAACATTGTGGTATGAACAAAATAATAATAAATCTGGCCTTTGTGAAAGGCTTGGATGTCTGATGAAGTTAGGGTAAAATTTATCCTAAGGAAGGAGTTATTAAGATTTCACCTTAGGTCGACATTCCAAAAACACCCGAGTGCATTGCAGTGCCTTACAGGCATTCATATGTTTCTTAATAACCAGTGTGCTAGCATCTGAATTTTTGGATCAGTGGTACTGAGGTTGTGTTTTGGAATTAAGTTATATTAGGCATATTTTTTATATGTTAATGGGAAAAAAAGGTCTTAATGTCTCTTCAGTGACACCAAAAAGCTCTCAACCACAGCAAGTAACACTTGGGTTGCAAAGGTCACTTAAAAGGGATACTGCCTATTTGAAACCAGTAAGGCCAGGTTTTAAGTTAATAAAAGGAATATTGTAGGAAAACTTACAAATGGCAGCAACACTGTTGTTTTTGTCAAGTTAAGCAGTAAAGCCTCAAGCATTAGAAACATGAAAAAGATCATACTAAAGTCTTAAAGGTACAGGACCTAAAAATCTTGTCAATCAGACCTGCTATGTCATGTTAAAAACCTGTTACAAATATGGACCACGGTCAGTGTTTTGGCAGTAATGCTGGTTGTTTAAATGAAAAAATTAGAAAGAAACCTTTCATGTTAAGTCCTCAGATCATGTTTTGCACAGTACCATGCTGTAACAACTTTAATGGTGGTTATTTGTCAGATGTACAATATACTGCATGATTTCTGTGTCAACTGAACCAGCCCCAACAGCTCCCTTAGTGCTATTTAAAGGATTTGAGCAACCATCAACAGAACCTTTTATCTGACTTTAAAAACCACAATTTTTTACAATATATTATATTTAAAAATATCTTAATTTAAAGCTTAGGATCAAGGCTCTTCCTTCAAAGACAAGAGAAGATGACTACGATGCACTGTGAGAGTAAGGATACTCTTCTGCATGAGAATTTCTATTTATTCATGCGAGTTATTTCTATCAGACTGGTATTCACATTTTGAGATAGCTAAAGTTCAGATTACATTTTCGATCTATGTTTTTCATTTTGCAGATATCAGGGTATTTAAAAAAAAAAGTCTTGACCATCACTTGGATATAATCTAATATATAATTTCAAAATATTTAGAATACTTACTACTTTCTAAAGTATTAATCAGATGGGTATAATGTTGGCTAAATGTTTATATAGAAACATATTTCTTCAGGTCATATAGAGGGACAAAGGAGAGGAACAAAGGACATTTCCCTCTTCGGATCACCCAGGAGGGCTACGTGTCTGCATGGCATGGGCTTCTCCCTCCTTTTGCACTTGAGCACTCTAAGGGAAGTGGGATGAGAGCAAAAGCCACAGATGTCTTCTGTGGCAGCATGACTGTGTGCCATTTTTCTTTCTCCCTACAAACACTAATCAAATGCTTACTAAGTAACTCCAAGTATGGTCTACCAGCATAATGAAAGTGTTTTAAAATGTTAAACAGTGTAACTTGTCCATGAAGGGTTTCTTTTGGGAAGCTAAGTGAAAACTATAGAGAACTTAATATACTAACAATCTTTGAAGAAATTAAAAGAGCAAAACACAAACTAATGTGTATTTAAAGTAACCTCAGAGTAAAAGCAGTGAGTGCAGTAAGTATTGGCCTAATCCTACAAAACTTGCTCCTCCCATAAAATGTCAATTGACCACATTAAGGAAAAATACTGGATGCAGCCTTGGCATTAGAGACACTCAAACCAATTTTTGTATCAGGTGGTAACTGGTGCTACGATGAGCAGAACTGTAGCACTATGACCGGGAGGAAGAGCTCCAAGATTTTCTTCACCCATGTTATCAACATTAGCTCACCTTCCCTGAGGAGGACCTGAAGTCATCCAACACAGTTAATTTTACTTTTAACCCCACGACATTGCTAGATATATATTTTTTAAAAATCTAGATTTCATCACTGAACAAAAGTTCAGGATTTATTTTTTTCACTCACTGTATTCCCAAACATGAGAAAATACATAGCTGGAGCCAAGGTACATGAGAAACAATGAACCAGCCAAGAGTACAACTACACTAGACATCTGATCGTTCAAGCCATGCCATGGCTTTGAGTAGCTTCTTCAGTTTTAATAGGATATTAATGCATGCCCAATCATTTTTTTAAGCTTTTGGCATGATCAAAATTATATCAATCAATTGCCAGCATATACATACTGATGATTTGCAATTTTTTTATTTTTTAAAGAGCTAGTGTATTGTGCCATATTAATATTTGCATATTGCAGTTGTTAGCAGAACTGTACAATACCAGCAGAGTTGCACATTCATTGGTTTAGCTGTCTTAGCTGTTTAGTTCTGAAAACTAGGAAAAAAAAGCACAAATCATATTTTGCATCAACACTATGCTACACTGTAATATTGCAATTTACTGCACCAATCTGTATCACCAATGAGGTTGTATAAAAACAACTTCTAGAGTTATTATTCACAATCAAGTATCAATGTGCATACATACAGATTCAAGGCTCCCCATTTGTTTATATTTTTTCTAATCGCAGCAACCAGGTCATTTTGCTGTTAAATATGCTATTTTCAATAATAAATAGCAACAGCATAAGTTTTAATATTATGGGTGGGTTTATATGGAGGAAACAAAGGGGGAACCTGATATGAACCCTAGAGAACATATACTTCCAAAAATAAATGTGTTAAATCTGATTTTTATATTCTTAAAATATCTGTACACAGATTTTCATGTGAGATCGCTATTCCTTAAAAAATCCACCTCAACCTTTTGTTACGATAGCTATATTTACCCTATATTCTCAGCTTTTTCATTGCACAGTATATTCAGAGCTCTGTTTCATAAGATAATTTAATATGATTTGATTGCAACACATTGCAATGTTTAATTTCTCACACAATACAAGAATCACTCAGTTATCTTTTCAATGAACTATACTCTACCATCAAAGAAAACAAACTGAAAAACAATAACATAGCATCATCATCATGCAAAATACCCCTGGAAACCAACGTTCAAATATCACAAAGACATTTTTTATTCACAAGCATTTTTGTTTCAGCCTTTGAAGAATTTCTACTTGCTTTATATGTAACTGCATTGTGAAAAGGAGGTGAATATTACATTGAAATTAACATTTTTCCTGACAGAAGATGACACCAAGTTTAAGATGAAAATCACTTTTTAGTTATACTTTCCAGTACCTTTGTATTTTGAAATACAGTAGTTTTCTCCCTTCCTTCCTTTCTACATACAATATCAACCTACCAAAACTTAGCTGGCTGCATGATTCATTTTGGAAGAATTAACCACTCATCATAAAGCATTCCAATCATGCTGAACTTCTGGTGAAGACTGGCCAGTATTTTCACTTTACTCAACTAGTTTGGACAAAACTGATGCTAAAAGCAGCCATCGTGGTGCTAGTAATATATATTGGGGAGAACGTTTTCCTTTTCCTTTTTTTTTTTTTTTTGTTTTTAAACAACTGTTCATGTAAAAGAATATAAATCTTCAAGATATCCAAAGCTGAAAAGAAATGAAAATCATATACATAAGCTATTGTTAGGGGAGCCCTTTTACATGAAGTCATCAAGATTACAACAACAAACAAACAAACAAACAAACAAAAGGTTGTAGATTTCCCCAACGGAGCACGTACAGAAATCTGTTTGGATGGCGAAGATGATGCAGCATTCACACACGGTTAAGGATCCGACACTCCGACATGCAGGCGTCGTGGTGCCTTGATGAGTCTCACAACGCGTGACAACCAGACACGAGCGCTGCTGTTCTGCTGCTGTCTCAATAGCTGACCCTTTCGGAAATGGAACTGAGGCTATCGTTTTGGCCAGGTCTTGATTAAGTTATGCAGGTTTTGGTTTAGCAAGGTCATAACTGGCAGTGTCTGCTGCCAGATAACAGCCAAAGCAGGATCAACTGAATTGCTACCATAGACCACAGTGATGGACTCAGACCAGAGGCCCCACCACAGTCAGCCGAATCTTCCTGTCGACAAGAAAAGAAGAAATCATTTAATACTAATTACAGTGAGGTTTCTTGAGAAGTAATCTACAGCTTAGTTTTCAACATTTTGAACTATCCTTGAGGCATCCTTTTTGGTCTTATACATGTTATTTTGCTAAAATAACAGTACAATAATTCCTGGAAGTTCCTCTGATTTTTGATACAAAGAGTGGCATTATTACTTCAACTATAAACATGGGACGATTAAATATTTTCAAGGTTTACACCAGACACTTATGAACTAGATGGGATACTCACACCATCAATCAAGAAATGCTATAGAATATACCTGGGAGCCCCAATAAACACCATCTATACTCCTTAAAATTACATCAATTTTATGATTCTGAGTATGACTATATTGTGAGAAAAGACAGAAGAACAGACAACTTTTCAAGATTAGAAAACAAATACCAAAATATGTTTATGTCCATTTCATCAAACGATCACACATTAAAATGAATATGGTCTGCAGGTGAAGATATGATCAGAGAGAATGAAAACCCTTTCTCTGCCTCTGATGCTCTATTCAAGTATGAGAAAGAAATTTTCTATTGCACTACTCGTACATGCTTGATTCAGTTTGAGGGCTGTCTCTGAGCTGCACCGCTCTGTCACGCATCAGTAACTATTCCTTATGCCACACAGCAATCACACCGCTTTTCCTCATTCTTCCCTGCCATTAATTGCTGTTCTTGGGTACCACTTTGCCTGTAATGCTTAGTACCATTCACAGGATGGACCTATTCATTAGTCTGCCTGAAATACATTTGATACCTGTTCTGGAGCCTGTAACACCTTAGACCTTGTTTCTAAGGACTGACACAAACTCTGATTAGTACCTAAAACACCAGGACAATTTTCCAGCCATCCCCTCACCACTTTGTCTGATGAGTCTGAGATTCATGAGTAGCTCTGAAGGCTGAAAATATTTGGTCTTTCTCTTGTTTTCACTGTATTCTGTACCCATGGCACAAAAAGACACTTTCCATTTTCCAGGAGATCCCAAGCCTCCAAGGGCAAGAAAACAGTGTAGGTGGAAAGGAATTTAGGTATATTAGCAACTGGGGAAACTTCTTGAACAGATGCAATATGTGCAGGGAAGGACAGACGACTGAATCTGAACAGTAACAGAGACTGGCTGCTGGCACAGAAATCAAAAGGATTTTAGAACAGAAAGCAGAGGAAAGCCAACAGGCAGGAAAAAGCTCCTGGTTCACACTGACATGCTACTGAGGCATATGCAATTAGTACTTAATATGCCCCATAAAAGGCTGGAGAGAGTGTGTGCGTGCGCGTGTGCATGTCTATAAAAAGTACAATCACGATAAATAAGAAAGAGTCATTAAACGACCTTTAATTTATTAGCACATCCTTAAGCAAAACTTCCCAGTGCTTCTACACCAATGCTAGAAACATAAAATCAAGACACAGGGATGAAGACCAATCACCAGTGAACCATCCCAAAATAATACACATATCCAAAATCTGGTGGAAGGAGAATAGTCAGTAGGACAGAGCATTTGTCTTACAGTTTTGTAAGAATGGCAGTGCAGGACATACAGCAGAAGAGTACGATGTAAGGGATGACACAAAATGCAACAGCATAAAAGTATTACAGGAAAAGGGAAGTGTGATGGAATAACAAACGGTAAGAAATTTCAGAAAATTTCAGAGTCTCACAATAAAAAATGTAATACCAGGACTGCACTGCTGACCGCCTGATCAAAGGGACAATAACAATGCCGTGTGAGATTAGAGAAGCCACATAAAGACTGGATCAAAGTCTTATCAAAGAGAGATGTAGAGAGCACATTTTCGGATATGATAAATGACTTTTGGAACAATCAATCTCTGAATCTTTAGTGACGCACAGGGTCAGTTCAAAATTATTAGCAGAGTTGCTGTCTATAGCTCTAGGAGCTCCGTAGACCACAATGCAATAGCATTTAGCCTCATTGTGTGAGAGATCAGGCCAAACAAATCCAAACCAAAAGATTTCAATTTAAAGAGAGCTAACTACCAGAAAATTACCAAAAGCAGTTAACCCCGCCCGCTCCCAACCATACAACCTCAAAACCAAGAAAAAAGGAAAAAGCCTTTACAAACAAAAAACCCCCAGACAACAGAAAAAAACACTCCTTGAAGTAGTATCTCGAAAAGCAAATTCCTCAAAAGGATTCATAAGAATATTTAGAAATATTGCATTAGCTAATCAGGTAAAAGTAATGTCGCAATTAGAAAAATCAACCATACACCACCCACACCCAAAAACCCAACCTCCAAAGAATGAAAATACACCATCACCACCCTCCACCAAAAAAACACACAACCTTCAAGAACACCCAAAAGAAACACCCCTGCATGAGTCTGTAGGGAACTTAAATACACTGCCACAGAGAAAAGGTTAGTATTTAAGAAATCAAGTTAGCTCAAATGGGCAAGAACAAGAAAGTACCTAAAAATGGCAGATCAGACATAAACAGGAAATAAGGGGGCTGATAAGGTGTTTTTTATGACCTCCCTGCAGAATACACTGAAAATGATAGAAATTTTTGACTAAATCAAAAACACAAATCCAAACACCATGTTAGGGCAACTTCTTCCTAACAGAGGTGTAAAGACAGAATTTTGGAATTACTGGGCATAGCAAAGGACTTCAATGAATTCTTTATATCAGCTTTAATGGGTGAAAATTTTAATGGTATTTATTCTGCACACAATGCATTCTTTAAAGCTGGTTCCAAAACAGTTTGGAAAAAATATGGAAAATTGGATACGGCAGACAAAGTAGACTCACTACATTATCAGGAATTATAGCATTCACCAAGAGTCTGCTTTAGAAACTTGGAAAAAAAAAAAAAAAAAAACAACCAAAAAACCACAAGCCGAAACAAAACCCAAAAATCAATTTCCTTAGAAAGAAACAGAAATTCATTTTGTCCTAAAGCAAATACCTCATGTTGGCTGCCATTCCTTATTAACAATAGCTTTTTCCAGACATGTCTCTGTCATGTGTTAGCTTTATAATTTAGTTGTATAGTTTTGGCTCACACTTTTTGTTTTGTTCGGGGTTTTGGTGGTGGTGGTGTTGTTTTGGGTTTTTTGTTTGGGTTTTTTTGGCTTTTTGGTTTGTTTGTTTGTTTGTTTGGTGTTATTTTTGTTTTAGGGTTGGTTTTGTTTGGTTTTTTTTGGGTTTTTTTTTTGTTTGGGTTTTTTTTTGGTGGGTTTTTTGTTTTGGTATTTGGTTTTGCTTTTTTTTGGTTGATTGCACTCTACAAGTTCAAAATTCCTAAGGTTTCTGGTCAACAAGGAAGTCCTAAGTGAACTCTACTGCACTAGATTTGGAGTAGGATGCTAGGATTTCAAGATGCACTGAACTCCCTGGTTTATTTAGTTTGGCTCTGTCACTATTTGCATCTGCA
The DNA here is from genome assembly GCA_013398855.1 of Mohoua ochrocephala. NCBI lineage: Eukaryota > Metazoa > Chordata > Aves > Passeriformes > Acanthizidae > Mohoua > Mohoua ochrocephala. Next base: position 8,272 of record VZTA01022518.1, on the reverse strand, counting down.
TTGTGTCTTGTCATGCAGCTTTATTTCTACTTAAAGCATTTAAAAATAACCCTGTTGCTTCTTCCTCACAGTGACTACCATTAAAAACAGAATTATCGGTAAAGGTTTCCTCTCACATGAATTCAGTGAACGGCACTCAGTGTTACCTCTTGGTATTTATTATTCTTATCACTGAAATTACTTAGAACAGTCATCTTTGAAGAAAGAGTTGAAAGCAAAGCAGGAGATTTAAAATTTCCAACAGACGGGAGATGTCTGGAGAGTATAAGAAGTAAATTGAAGGTCTTGAACAAAATCGTGCATAACATGAAGGGAAAATATTTTTATAGTGAAAACGGCATCCAGTATAGATACAAAGCAAGTAAGCCTCCACATATAGAATTATACACTACTCAGCTTATGTCACCTTGCATTAGATCAAAGATTGCAAATTATGTTGATAAATTAATCCTACCTCCATATGTACTTGAAAGTACCCTCCATTCTGTTGTCCATTTCTATTTGCTCTATGAGATTTTTTTTTAACTGCACCACAATTTATCAACTGCTCTTATATTCAAGAGTCATACAATGTAATATTCCTATTGGGTTGAAAAGAAGTATTTTAATATCTTTTTCTCTCTCCCTAAGACTACACAGAGAAGTTTTTAAAGGATTCACAATTCATAACAGTAGAGCATATCTTGGAAGCCTTATGCAGGAGAGGCATCGTCTTATTATGAATGACAGCATTAAACTGCACTACACGAAAGCATACGATGTTTATACACATATTTCAAGGTTAGTGAGATTTTAACCTCATATTGATCAAAGCCACATTAAATTTCTGAGGTTTTTAGACCAATTTACAGTGGTAAACCAGCAGTTCTGCCAAGAACAATTTCTAAATATTGTCTCTGGAATCAGTTAATTCTTTCGTGTCCTAAGCCAAGACAAAAATAGTAGTGGCAAAGAAGGTACAGTAAATCCTATCTGAATTAATTTTTTTCTCCACAGAATTTCACATTGTAATTTTCTTTTGTGCTTTTAACTGTTGTCAAAGTTACAGGAAATGTGAAAATATAAAATAAAAAAAGAGGAGGAAATCTGGTTATGTGGTTATTTACATGAATCAAAACAATCAACAGTCCCCTGAAAATAAGTGGGATTCCATCCCCAGTTTAAAACCAGATTGAGAAAAATGTCAGTTTTGAATGGTCTTCAAAATGCCTTTTTTGAAAACACTTCCCCTCTTCTTGAGCTTTAAGAAAACTTAACTGTTTCATGTTAATATTATTTTTGAGATTTCTTCTAAAGTATCTTATAACAAAGATATATAGCATCGTTTAATCTTCTCTTTGCATTATCTTATCTTTAACTCTGCTAGTGCAATTAGACATTGAACTATTTTTAAGCAGTTTCACTGAAATTTTCCAGCCCATAACATTAATCACACAAATAACAGATCAGCTGGGGATGTCCTCTCTTTGTTGTCTTCAAAATTATGTCTGTATATTAATTCTCTTTGAAGAGAGACAGAATTGTAAAAGAAATTGGAAAGAATTGTTGTAAGCCATTTTCATTTCACCAGAAGTGTATGAGGAATTTCTTGCATTAATAAATCACGTCAAATTTCCTTTCATGTTTGAGGTAGAGAAGTGTCAAATCCAAATGTCATCTCCTTCATGTCATGCCTTACTATGACAACTCTAGATAGGGCTATTTTACAGCATCACACACTATGAAAATTATTCAGTACTTTCAGAATGGAAATGAATGCTTTTATAAAACCATACCTTCATTGTTAAGTATGAAACCCACATATTCATTGCTATTTATCAACATTTCCTTGAAGACACTGCCAGTCCAAAATTTTTAAAATACACATGTAACTATAAATACATATACATAAGGCTATACATATACTATATATATATATACACCACATATACACTAATGCTATAAATGTACTTGTTACTCCTTTAGAAGTGCACTAGAACTATTTAATGTACTAAAACTTTGTTTTTAAACCATAATAATTCATCTGAACCCATTGCGCTACTCTGACTTATAAAAGGATGAAACAACATCTGCCCAACGAGTTTCTGATCTGGCCTTTGATATCAATTGATTACCTCAAAGTTATACCTTTCATAAGCATGTATTTTAAAAGTTTCATATTGCATGGAGAACACCTTTGTGTTTACTCAAGAGCCATTTCCAGTTCCAATTCATGGTCATTCACAGATTATGTGTTACCCTCCTTTGTCTGGACTACCACATGAAGCTGTCAAATGTGTACAGCTACCCATGCTCAGATCACAGGCAATTCCAACAAGATGTATCCAGTTGCCTGGACTGCTGATCACTCTCAAAGCTCCCACTGACTTCCCTGGAAGCTGATGGAAATAAGACGTTCCCAGTAGGGGCTAAAAACTTGTACAGGTCTTTTTTCTCAGGCATGGCAAACAAAACCAGTGTGCATGTACAAAGTAAGAGCAAGCCATTCGAGGCAGTGATAATGACTGTTTTGTTATTCTCGATGAAAAGTAAAAAAAAACCCGTCAGGTTACTGAACCTGATCAGCTGGATTGTATCTGTGTTGGCTTCAGTGATTTTAATATAACTACACAGATTAATTTCCAGAGAGAACCCATTTCCAAAATCACAAAGTTATTAAAAACAAGATGGATGAACAAAATTACCTTTATAACTTTCTGCTGCCAAAAGCTTATCAGCTAAAATTATACTCTGTGG
>VZTA01022514.1:46492-56791 GCA_013398855.1 Mohoua ochrocephala | reverse complement strand
GTGTCCATCCCCTCCCCTCGGGTGGTGTCCATCCCCTCCCCTGGGGTGGTGTCCATCCCCTCCCCTGGGGTGGTGTCCATCCCCCTGGGTGATGTCCATCCCCTCCCCTGGGGTGGTGTCCATCCCCTCCTCCACTGAGGAGCCTCCTGTGCTTCATCCTCTGCCATCCCACCCCAGGCCGTGGCTGAGCCCACCTGCACTGGGAGGACTCAGTGCTGTTCCCAGGCTGGGAGCAGCCCCTCGGAGCTGTGGGAACCGGGAACAGCGGGAATTTCCTCCGTTCCCCACAGTGCCACAGCCCAGGTGAGGCACGGGATGCTGGGGAGGGTGTGGTGCACCCAGCAAAGAGCTCAGGAGCCTCTGGAGCTTTTCCAGCCGGGTCCGTGGGGCAGCAGGGCTGTGTCCCACAGCGACCCAGGGCCCCCTCCCCACGGGGGACAGGGACTTTTCCTGCCTGGAATGAATGAGGGCTGTCAGGAGCGAGGACTTCCTGGAGCGAGGGCAGCCTGCGGAGCCCAGCAGAGGCAGATGACTCACGATTTTCAACTCTCATTTCGCTTTGAAGCACTGCAGGAACTTTTGTTTTCGGTTTCCTTCAGGGCCCTGGCAGCGCTGTCTTCCCCCGTGACACGGTGGGCTGCAGCCCCGTCACCACTGTCCCCAACCGCTGCCGGCCCCGAACGCCCACGTGAGCGCCCAGAAGAGTTCACTGCCCGTCTCTGCTGAGGTCAAAGTGCCCCAGACCATCCTCCCCAGGTTCCAGAGCTGCTGCCCACGCTCCTCCTGCTTCCCCATTCCCCCTCAGTTACGGGAACACCACGCTGGAGGACAGGGAAGGGTGTGAGGGAGGAGGTGACACCCGAACACCCGGACACAGCCCAGGGCTGCACCGGGTTTGGGTTTGATTAGAGTTTTCAAACTCCAGGATTTGAGTCCGGGCTCAAGGGAGGGATTCAGGGAAGCTGCAGGGTCTGATCCACCCTCCGAGGGTCTTGTAGGAGGCTGTGAAGGGTTCAAAGCAGCAGCCAGAACTTTGGATGGGGTTTGGCTGCAGCTCCGAGGCGGCACAGGGCTCTCATCTCTATTAAGGAGCACCTGCCATGCAAAGAATGAACCTTGTGGGGACACCCCAGCCCTCCCCAAGAAAACAAAGACCTTTGCCTCAACTGTTCCTCATTTCCCCCTCATCTCCTCTTCCTAAAGCTCTCGGACACATTTCCTGGGTGTCTCTAAGGCACACTCGGTCACTTCTCCCAGCTTTTCTCCAAAGTTCCCGAGCTCCGGGTTCAGGGAAGATGGTGGGAGAGGGAGGCAGATCCATGAGGATCCACAGGAGCAGCTGCAATCCAAGCCCAGCCACGAGGCTCTGAAGTCACCCCCTGACGTGCTGTGAATGCCAGGAAATCCATGGAGCATCCCCCGGGACGAGCCTTTCGCAGCTCCGGTGCGTGGCAGTGATTCCACGGGGCCGCGCAGGGCAGCGATCCCTGGGACAGAGATCCCGCGGGATTCCTGTGCCCGATCCATCCCCGCCCGGCCAGCGCGGGGCCAGGCCCGCTCCTCCCCCTGCCCCCGGGGAGTTTGCCCAGTTTGGGGTTTGCCCAGTTTGGGGTTTGCCCACCCAGCACGGCCCCAAGGTGGGCAAACGACCCCCAGCATCCACAGCCACGGCAGCCAAGGTCCCCCCCAAACCCGTGCCCACGGCCCGGCGGGGACAGCAGGGCCACACGTGCCATGCCCGTGCCCAGGTCACGGCCCGGGCGCGGCCAGACGGGTGTCACCCCCTCCTCAGCGTGGTGGGGCGGATGTCACCTGTTCCTCAGCGGGGACAGCTCTGCCCACCGATGTCCCCTGCCATGAACCCCTCGGGCCCTGCGCGACTGATGCCGGGGCGGCTGTCACCCCCTCGGGGGGGGTAAAACACCCAACTGGAGAAAATACCGGTAAACGAGGGGAAATTCCCTCTTTGGGGCAGGGAAATTCCCTCTTTGGGGCAGCGACCCTCCCGGAGCGGGACCTCCAGCCCCGGCCCGGGGGTTTCCCGCACCAAGCGCGGCCGCTGAGGAAGCCCCGCGCACTTTGTCCCTGTCCCGGGCAGTGCGGGATGCGACCCCCGGCCCTGTCACCCCTCCCGCACCCCCGAGCATCCCTGCCCATCGCTGCCCGTCCCTGCTCCGGCCGGGCCCGGGGAACAGGGATAACCCATCCCGAGGGAGTCTGGGGAGGGGGAAAAGGGGGTCGCCCGCCACTCACCGCGTCCCGGCGGGGAGCAGCGGGTCGGGGTATCCCGGGAGCTACCGCATCCCTGCCGGGATCCGCTCCATCCCTCCGGCCGCTCCCTTCCTGCCTCCTGCCCGGAGCGCGGCGCGGGTAAAGGAAGAGCGCGGGGCCGCGGAGGAGGAGGGAAAAGAAGAAGAGGAAAAAAAAAATCAAGTAGAAACCCAACCCCACTGACCATAGATAGACGTAGGCGCGGGGCCGCGCAAGACTCAGCTCCCTCTAGAGGCACCAACTCCGGCGCCGAGAACCGGGGGCTTTTTGGGGGGGTTCTGGGGGCTCTTCGGGGGGCTCTGGAGGCTTCTCGGGGGGCTCGGGGGAAGCTGAAGCATCACGCGGTCCCGGGGCGCTGCACGGCTCGGGGGGTGCCGGGTGCGGGGTTGGCCCCGCTCACCCCGTGCCACCCCCGCACCCTCCTCGCCGGGCGCTCCCGGGGATCTTCGGCTCCTCCCCGGCTTCTCCAGCGGTTTTCGGAGCTTTTACGGCCGCACCTTAAATTCGCCCTGGGCCAGGTTCCCCGGCCGGGAGCCCCGTTAAAGTCACGATTAGAGAGTTTCTGAATTCTGGGAGGGAATTTGGGTTGATCCAGCAGGGAAAAAAAAGTCCCCGGTGGTGGCAGAGGGGGCTCCCACCGAGCGCCTTCGGGAATTCGAAATCCCCTGAGATTCGGGGAAATCCCAGCAGCTCGAGGAGAGAGCGAGATAGATTCGGCCCTGGAGCGTTCAGCAATCGGCCCCAGTCACTTTTCCTCTCCTCGCTCCTTGGGACGCTGCCGGGGGCGCTGCTGGGGCTGGAAAATGCCAGATAAGCAGAGGTTTGGGGCTGGGCAGACGCCTGGCTGCCGATTATCACATCGCCAGCCTGCCCAGGGGCAGGAGCGCTCTGAGGGCCCCGCGGGATCTCCTCTGCCCCAGAGCCAGGCATTTTGGAATTCTTGGCTGACATTTTCCAGGGAAAACGGGCCCCTGGCTGCAGAGGGTCCGGCTCCGGCCCCCTCGGAGGTGGGGGCTGCTGGGGACACGGCCTCGGCACGCCCTGCTCAGGGTGGGGCCGCACTGACGGGGAAAAGCAGCTGGTGGAGAGCGAAGAAAAGGATTTCCACAGTGGCTGCGGGGACTGGGGCTGGGAGAGAGGTGCCCCAGCCAGAGCTGGCCTTCGGGGAGGGACGATCATCGTGGGGTGAGGAATCAGCTACTGGGGGCTCTGCCCACCGGGCGGGCCGGCTTGGCTCTGCCTTCCTCCCGGCTGTGCCCACAGAGAAGGTCCTGAGTGGGGGTCGAGGTCCAACCCCCCAGTTTTAATTCTCGGGGTGAGTTTGGGGGGTGAATGTGGCTGTTTGGGCCTGATGTCCCTGACTCCGGGGGACCCCGCTGACCCGTGCTGGTGGTGGCTGCCCCTGCGCACAGCCGGGGTGAGCTGTGGCCGGGTTTAAGCTGTCCTGACTCCTGCAGGACGAGTCCTGTGCCTCTGCCCACCCCCTCACATCACTCTGGGCTGCTCCTGGCTGTTCCTCCCCACCATTTCAGATTTAGCATCCCCAGGATCACCTGGGAGAACTTCTGCAATCACGAATCCCATCTCGACCCTTCCTTCCTTCCTGCAAACCGCTTCCCTTCCTCCTCGGGTGCGTTGCACAGCACCTCTGTGTTCTGGCTGCAGAAAACCAGCCGGGAAAGTGGCCCCGAGCAGCCGATTCCCGGGCGATTCCTTGGCGTGAACCACCTCTGCCACAGGCAGCTCTTTCTGTGGCCCACCAACGCAGAAGTTTCCAGCTGGGAGCCAGAATTCCTCTAAGAACGGCTCTGACAGGGCTCCCGCTGCTCCCATCGAGCGGCAAAAGGTGTGGAAAATGAATCGCGTGGGATTGCTGGGCAATTGTGAGCCCTGGGTTTGTGGGGACTGAGCCGTGGGTGGGCAGCGGGGACCCCCCGCGTCTGCCAAAGGCTGCTGGAGAGGGCGAGAGACCCAGGGAAAACGGGAAACTGCTTGGAAAGGACCAACTCTGTGTGGGAATGGCCATCGAGGAATGATGGAGGGAAGGAAGGATCCGGGAGCCGGAGGAGAGCTGTAAATCCTGCGCGCAGCTCCGCCGAGCAGCCAGCCCGTGCTGCTGCAGAGCCTTTGGGATGCGGAATCAACAACTCACAGCCGGCTCTGCCGCCCTGGCTTTGTGATCACCGGTGTGAAATGTTCCCAGCTTCCACCAGCTCCTCCTTTCAGCAGCTCCTTTGGCTGGTGGGAAGGGGGAAAAAAAAAAAAGGGAAATCTGTTTGCTGGTGGAAATGCGCAGCAGCTGCGGGGATGGAGCCGCTGGATTCGGGATCCTCGTGGCATTTCAGAGCGCACTTGGTGGTGTCTAAATCCGTGCTGGGGATGGGAAAAGGGGTGGGAAAAGGGAGCTGCGCTCAGCTGCGCATCCCCAGCCGTGCTGCGGTGCCAGCCCGAGGTGAGAACACCCTTCCCGTGGGCAGGGGCTGCGCGCTGCTCCCGGCGCTGCCGCGGGAAGGGATCGGGAGGGCGCAGCTGGAAGGTGGGAGAATCTCGGGTTCGAGCAGCCGGGATGACGCGGCACTTTCAGATGAGGGGTTTTGAGGGTAAAAAAAAACCAAACCAACCCCACTCTGCAGCCAAGCAGCTCCTGGGGTCCCGAGCCAAGGCTGAGCAAAGCCCGGCAGCGGCAGCAGCCAGGGGGGAAAGTGCCGGGGCAGAGCAAAGCTGAGCTCCGGCAGCGCCTCAGGGACACCGGAGCAGCTTTGTCCCGTGTCACCGCAGCCACAGGGACGCTGTGGGGAAATCCTGCCCTGCCCGAGGCTGCACCCCTGGGAAAACGCCACTGGACTCGTGCCTGAGCGGCCGAGGGAGGAGCAGGTCCGTGCTTTGCCCTCGCAGTGACACGGTGGTGACAGGAGTGGCGGGAGCCCAAAGCGCAGCAGAGGCTGCTGCCAGGACAGAGGAGGTTTTCTCTCCCTCCCTTCGGCCTTTGGCTGCTGGAGGAGCTTTCCCGAGCCTTCCCCTTGCTCCCACCTCCCGGGCTGGGGGGAATCTCAGGGACAGGCCCTGGCAGAGATGGGAACGCGGCGAGGATGAGCCGCTGTTGGTTTTGGGGGGGGCTTCACCTCTGTTCTCCCCCCACTCCCAGCTGTGCCTGTGAGCCCCTCGCAGCCCTGTCCCCTCTGTGCTGTCCCCCAGCCCCGTCCCAGCCCCTGTCACTGCCCCAGGGCTGCGGTTCAGGGCAGTTTGTGGCCGTTGTGGCCGTTTGAGCCGCTCGCTGGCACCCATGGCCACCCCGATGGCCACCCCGACGGCCACCCCAAGGGCCACCCGGGCTCCCAGCCAGCCCTCCCTGCTCCAGCTCCTCAGGGCGCTCTTGAGGATCCCATGGTGGACACAGAAGCCCAGGGAGGAGGAGCTGGGGGCAGCTGAGGGGTGCAGCAGCCCAGGGGAGCCCCCAAACTGGGAGCACCGGGAGGATGCCCGGGGGAAGAGCCAGGCGGCCACTTGGGCTCCCTGCTGTCCTTCCCCGCTCCAGCTCCTCAGGAGGCTCCTGAGGCTCTTGGGGAGCCTGTGGGGGACACGGAAACCCCGAGAGGAGGAGCTGGGGGCAGCTGGGCAGCGCTGGGACGGGGCCAGCGGGGAGAGCACGGAGTCGCTGCTGGGGAAGCCGGACGAGCTCAGCATCAGAGGCTCCCTCGTGCTCAGCACCAGCGACCGGGAGCTGCTGCTGGTGGCCGGGGACGTGCTGGGGGACGATGCCGGCAGCCACAGAGCCCAGCAGGCAGCGGGCAGCCAGGGGCACGGCCAGGAGGGCACAGCCACGCCGGGATGTTCCGGGGACACAGCTCTGCAGATGTAAGAGTTGGGGTGGGGGTGACACGGGGCCCTGCTGGCTGCAGTGTCCCCCTGCGGGGAGCGTGTCCCGTCCCCCCCCACCCCGGCTCGGATACCCTGCAGGGACAGGGAGGAGCCTGCTGGGCTGCAGCCGGTCCCAGGCAGGTGGGGTTTGCAGGAGGCTGCTCGGTTGGATGTGATAAAATCCACTTTTCCCCCCGACTTCCTTAAAACTTTGACCTGAGCCCAGAGTTTGCAGTGAGGCCCCAGCAGGGACATCCTGCACCCACAGCTGGCAGCTCCACTGCCACCTCTGCCTGTGCCTGGGGGGGCTCTCTGGGGGCTGGGGCACCTTCCAGAACCCCCAGTTCTGACCCTTGGCATCCTGCGGCCTCTCCAGGCAGGGGGTGGGACCATGTCCGGCTGTGTCATCGCTGCTGGAGGGTGAGGATGGACACTCTGCTGCTGTGGCCTCACCCAGCCCCCCCCGGCTGCGCTGTTCCCGCAGGGATGGGCTCCCACCAGCTCCGGGTGCCGATGGGGAAGGCGCCGCCAGCCCCGAGCCAAAGCTCTCCGTGGACTCTGATGCTGAGTGGGAGAAGAAGCAGCTCCTGGAAGGTGAGGAGAGGGCTCGGAGGGAAGGGAAATCCCCCCTCACCCTTGAGGGTGGTGGGTGGGAGAAGCCCTGAGCAGTGGGTGGGCGCGGAAAACTGCCCAGGGGGTGTGGGAGGCTGAGGCACCCTCCAGATTCAGTGCCAAGATGCCTGGAATGAGTCCCTTGGCTTTGGAATATCTGGAGCTGGCACGGGATCCTCTCTCCGCCACTCCTGAGAGGGGTTTAATTCCCTCCTGAGGGAGGGGAGGTGACAGCTCGGGGGAGTCAGCGCTCTTTGGGCTTGCTTTGATCACCAGGTGAAGGTGCAGGGCCCCCAGGAGCAGAGGCATCCCAGGGGAACCGGCTCTGGAGCGGGAGCAGGCACCGAAAGGCTTCGGATAAGGTCGGTGAGAGGATGTGGAGAGCGGGGGACGCTGCCGAGGAGGGTCCCAGAGCCCTCAGGCCTCGGAAAAGGCACAGGGATGGAGCAGCACGAGCAAAACCGACCCTGGCACTGCCGAGGCGCTGCCCTGTCCGAGGCCGTGGCCTCCCAGGGGTGCCCTGGATGCTTTTCCACCCCTCCAGGGGACTCCCCAGTGAGGAGGGAATAACCTCGGGGTGCTGCTGGTCAGCAGCGGGCAGCGCTTGGCTTTTGGCACTGCCTGCCCCAGTTTGCCGTCGGTGGCGGGGGACATCTGCTCCGTGCCAGGGAGCTCTGGGTGACGAAGTGGCACAGCAGGGGTGGGGGCAGAGAGGAAGGGTTTTTTCCCAGCTCAGCTGCCGGTGTCGGTTACATCAGAGCCGAGCTGTTGTACAGAGACACTTTGTCAGCACTGACATCATCTCTTCCCGATTTTTTTTTTCCCCCACTGCAGGCTCCTGCCCTGGGAAGTGAGGTGGGAAGGGAAGAGGAGTCGCTTCTGAGCGGGGCTGCTGAGGGCCCTGCAGAGCCCTGGGATGTGGGGCTGGGCAGGAGGTGAGCCAGGAGCGCTGGGGAGACAAATAAACCTCCAGGGGCAGGGTTAGACAGGATTTTAGTAGAAATCCTTCCCAGGGAGGGTGGGGAGGCCCTGGCACAGGGTGCCCAGAGAAGCTGGGGCTGCCCCTGGATCCCTGGAAGTGCCCAAGGCCAGGTTGGAGCACCCTGGGACAGTAGGAGGTGTCCCTGCCCATGGCAGGGGGTGGCACTGGATGAGCTTTCAGGTCCCTTCCAACCCAAACCATCCGAGGATTCCGTGGCTCTAAATCTCCTCGGAGCACCAGGTGGCACTCTCCGACTTCCCACCGAGCCGAGCTGAGCCGGGCTAACCCGGCTGGGAGACGCAGACACCGCTGGCTCCGGGCTCCGGGCTGCGGGGACCAGGGGACAGCGGGGACAGGGAGATGGGACAGCGAGGGAGCGGCTCTGCGCGGGTCAAAGGGGTTTTCCAGGGGTTTTTGGGGGGGGTGGGTTCACCTCCTGCACCCTCAGCAAATCCCAGAAAGGTGAAAAAACCCACCCAGCAAACCCCTGCTGTTGGTGAGGTTTGTCACGGAGCTCCCTCCCGGCTCCCTCTGGGGGTGCCCAGGGGCGCAGGGCACCTTCCCCGTGGTCCCACCCGTGTCCCCACGCCGGGGTCGTCGCCCTGCGCTGGCTCTGGGCTCTGCAGGGACGCAGAACGCGAGGCTCGGGGCAAAGCCCTTCTCTCGGATTTCTCACATTGATTAAAACCCCGGCAGATCCAGGCCTGGCTCCCGTGGCAGCTCCCGGAGCGCGCCGGGCGTTGATCGCGCTGCGTTTGGGAGCCCAGAGCAGCCGGCGCAGCCAGCTCGTGTTTTCCCGGCGCTGGAAGAGCTGCCAGGCTGTTCGGGACAAAATTCCTGCCAAATCCACCTTTGATATTCCGCTCTAGAAACACGGGCAGGCGGGGGAGGCTGTGGGAGGGCTGAAAAATCCACTCAGGTGGGAAATCCAACCCGTCCTGTGCTGGGGGTGAGTCCGGAGGCTCCGAGCTCCTGCCAGGAGCCTGGGAAGGCTCCCAGAGCCTTGGGATCCAGCACAGCGAGTGCAGAGGAAGCTTGGGACAAGCTCGGGGGGTCCTGCAGGTCTTTGGTGGTGTGGCCGAGCAGCATCTCAGGGCCTGGGTGGATTCCTGCGGGGAGGACACGCTGGGAATGCCGTTCCAAGGGGCTTCTCCTCGCCGTGCCTGCCTCTGATGTGCCTCTCTCTCTCTCCACCCGAGGTTTCCTGAGGGTGGATGGAGCAGCAGAAGCTCTCGGCTGCTTTGGGAGAAGCTGGGCACAGCCAGGAGCAGGTGGAGCCTCTGGAGAGGGCTGAGGTGAGTCTGGAAGGGAAAATCACCGCTGGAGCTGTGCCCTGGGACATCTCTGTGGGCACCGTGTTGTCACCACGGTGTGCCCTGGGACATCTCTGTGGGCACCGTGTTGTCACCACGGTGGGCCCTGGGACATCTCTGTGGGCAGTGTTGTCACCACAGTGGGCCCTGGTCACAGCTGCATTTCTGCCTCTCCCACCAACTCATTTCTGCCTCTCCCACCAACTCACGGTGGCACCACCTGGGCCGACGTGCTCAAAAATTGCAGCGTCACGTCCGGAAATGCCTTTTAGAAAAGCCGGGGCCTCCTGCAGACAAACCCAGCACGTTTCAGTCGAGGTTTTTTGTGAAACGAGCCCAGTTTGGAGTCTCCTCTGTTGTAGGTTCAGCACTCCCTGCCTCAGTTTGCCGTGAGGGGTTGCAGAGCAGATCCTCCCCTCCAAAAACACCTCGAGGGTCAGTGCCAGACTTATCAACGCCTCTGAGTTTCAGGCTGACGGGGGCTTTGGGCAGGAGGAGCCCCCCGGCTATGGAAACCCTCCATGCCCGTGGGGAGCTCCCGAGCCTGGCTGCCCTCGGCCCCCAGCCCGCTCCTCCCGCGGGCAGGGACAGGCCGGGAGAGAGGAAAAAGCGACTTCCTTCGCTCCGTGCACAGGAAGAGCCCGTCTGGAGGTGGGGAGGGGGCTCTGTGCCTGGGGGGCACCTCAGCTCCCGGCTTCTCCCTCCTGCAAAGACCAGCCGCGTTCTCGTGTCTGCAATCGCTGCATCCAGGGGTTGGGAAGCTCCCCGGGAACACCGGGAAGGGAGCCCGGGAACACCGGGAAGCGGAGCCCGGGCTCTCCGGGCGTTTCACCGAGTTATTCTCCCTCCGTGCCCGGCTCCGCAGCCTCCTCGCTCGGCGCTGCGCGGGCAGGGCGGGCTCGGAGCGCTTTGGAAAGCACCCGGAGTTCCGGGGATGCTTCTCCGTGTGACCCCTCCGTCCCAGAGGCGCACAGAGGCTCCTTTCAGCCCCGGGGGTGTCTGTGATGAACAGATCCCGGTTCACAGCGCGGGCAGATAAAAGCAGGGACACGCCTGGCTCGGCTCCCGGAGCCGCAGCCGCTGGGAATTGCCGGTGTCCAGCTTGTCCCGGGCAGCCAAAGGGGCTGGAGGCCGGCGGGGTGCCAGCGGCTGGGCATCCCCGCGGTGCCCGAGGTGCCCCGTGCCCGCTGCAGGTCCGGTTTGGGGCAGGGGGCGGCCGCGGAGCCCTGGGGGGTGGGCAGTGGGCAGCAGGGCCGGGGGGAC
>VZTA01022514.1:5511-32575 GCA_013398855.1 Mohoua ochrocephala | reverse complement strand
CCCCCAAATTGTTTTCCCTGGTGCCCTGCGACCTGGGAGACCCGACCACACCTCAAATCACTCCTGCGATAAGGGCCCAGGTGACTCACCGAGAGTGTTCCTCCTGCCACAGGGACCTTCTTTAGCTCATTTGCAAGGCAAACAGCTCTGCCAGCCCACGCGGGCGCCCTGCGGAAGCGCTCCTGACATCCTTCCTTGTGGAGGGGCTGGCTCTGGGCTGTGGGATCGCCGGGGGGTCTGCAGTGGGATCTTCTCTTTTTATGGGGTGGTTTGGAGTGACCACAGGGTCTCCAGGGTCACGTTCAGGGTGGCCGTGACACTCAGAGATGTGACATCGCTGTGCCAGCGCCCTGTGGAGCAGCCCCGGGGGTCTCCGGGGTGTGGGGCGGGGGTGGGAGGAGCCCTGCAGCCCCCACTTGAGGCTCCTCTGCTCCCAGCCCCCCGAATCTCTCCGTCGGGGGCCCCCGGGCACAAACCCTCCCTTTCACCCCCTCTCTGCAGTGGGCGTTTGCTCGTGAGCAGGAAAAACTTCCCGGGAGGGGCGTGGAGCTCGGGCTGGGTTAGGTGGGAATGCCGAGCCAGGATACCCAAACCTGCCGAAAGGTTCGAGTCAGCCCAAAGAAGAGCCCTGGGAAGGGAGAGCTGGGCTGGGGGCTGCTCACAGCAGCCTGGGAGTGACCCTTGGGGGGCCGGGGGGTCGGGCCGGGTGTGTTGGAGTGACCAGAAGTGGTTTTGGGGACAGGGGAAGTTGCTCAGGAGGATTTTGTGCTGCCCCATCCCTGCCAGGCTCCCAGAACCCCTCAGAGGCTCAGAAGCGACACTCGCAGAGGGGAAGGGTCGGTGACAAACCCAGCTGGGTGCCAGGCGGCTGTTTCAGGTGAAATGACACCTGTGCCTGTGGTTGCAGGTGGATTTTGGGGTGGAGCAGCTCGGGGAGATGCAGTTGGTTAAAGGGTAACTCCAGCTCCGCCGGGTCAGGATGAACCCGTCTCTGCCGGGGGTAGGAGGAGGAGGAGGAGGAGGAGTCCGAGCCCTCCTGGCACCGGGACAGCACCAAAAAGCTGCATTTTTGTGGCTTCCCCGCTCGTTTTATTCTCTTTCCCCTCTGGGGCAGTGCCCACCCTGCACCCTGTGGGTGCCAGAGGGGCTGACCTGGCCCCACGGCCAACAAGAAGCTCTCCTCCTCCTCCTCCTCCTCCTCACCTCCGGGGATTGCTGGGCTTTGTTTTGGGGTTCTCCTGGCTCTGTTGGGGTTTCCCTTCTCCCGGAGCCCTCCTTCCCCGGGCACCTCTGCCCGAGCTCCCCTTGGCATCGCCTGGGCCACATCTGGGGAAGGTTTTTCCCCAGCCCAGGGGGTCCCAGCTCGGGGCCGTCCCCGGGGAGGCGTCGGGAGGGTCCGACTGCCCTGGATTTTGCACAGCGCTGGACGAGCTCCTTCTCCCCTGACCTCGGGGAAGGCTCTGCCTCGCACGAGGCCAAGCGGGCTGGCCCCGAGCCAGGGAATCACTTTGTGCTCGGGGTTTGGAAGCGCCAGGAAGCCCCGCTGGAAGCGCGGCGAGGACTCCGGGGCTAAGAGGCGGCCAAGATGCTCGCCCGCGCCTTGAGGGGCTCCTCAGTGCGGGATCCCGCCCCTCCTGCTCCCGGGGGGAATTTGGAACGGCCGAGCGACATTCCAGGGGTGCATCCCGCCTCCTGCCTCGCTCAGGACCCTCCTCCCGGTGCTTGGACACGGCCGGCCCCGTTTTCCCATGAAAAGGTGCCCTCGCACGTCCCCGCTGCTCTCTGCGGGAGCTTCCCTCGCCCATCGCCCCCCGGGAATGCCGGTTATTAACGGGAGCGTGTCCCGGCCCCAGCGGCCTCCCAGGTGATTCCTGTCCACCCTGTCAGAATCCCCCTTTTTTTATTATTATTATTATTTCCAGCAATTTTTAGACTGAGGAATGTTCGCCCAGAGTATCAGTTTAATAAAAAGAACACTTCACGTTCCTGCCGAGCGCCTAATCCTGGGATTAAAGATGCTGAAACTGCCTTGAGATCGTTAACTAATTAAGACTTCCAGGCTGGCGGGTCGCTGTCTCTAATCCTGCCCGGTGGATGCCGGGCACGGGGCAGCTCCGCGGCAGGGCCGGCTGGGGGGAGGCTCCCGCGCTGCTTTCTGCAGGGCTGAAAATAAACCAGGCAGGTCGGGCGCTTCCTCAGAGACCTGCAGCCGTGAGAGTGGAGGATTTGAGGGTTTAAAGTGCCCAGGTGAATCGAGCCCTTCTGCCTCCGTGGGCACTGGTGGGAGCTGGGGATGTGCTGGGGGTCAGGGTTTCATTCTCTGAGCCCCGGCCGTGGATTGGCGCCCTCAGCCCTCGGTGGTTTTTGCTCCCAGGCACATCCCAGGGGTTCGTTCTGCCCTGTCCCCCATCCAAATAACAGAACAGAAACCAAAACTGCCCCCGAGTGACACCAGGGCTGGGCTGGGGCTTTGCACGTCCCCTGTGCTGGTGCAGCCGCTCTGGTTTTTCCCCTTTCCTTCTTCCCCTGCCCTCCCGAGGCTCCGTGCCCTGCAGGGATCTGGGAACGTGCCCGGCTCCTTCCCTGCTGTCACAACCCACGGAAAAAGCGTTTGGACAGCCCCAAACCCCCTGCGCTGCTGCCCAGGGCCCTTTGCAAAGCCAGGGCAGCCCTGGCTGGCCGCAGCTCGTGGCTTTGGGGTTTTTCCAACCCTCCAGGTCTTTGCTAATTGTTTTGAAGCTTCTGCTGCCACCAGGGAAATTGTTTTTCTCTCTTTATGTGAAATCCGAGGCTGTTCTACCCGGGAGGACAGGCTCTGGGAAGCTGAGAGGAGCACAGGGGTGCCGGAGCCCGGTGCCAGCCCACGCCTCTGCGCCAAGGACGCGGCAGCACCGGGGTCCCCGGGGTCCCCATCCATCAGCACCGAGGCCAAATTCCTCTCTGCCGAGCGAAAGGAATTCTCCCCTCCTCCAGAGAGCGGCCGGGCTGAGGGAAGGAGGCCGGATTTGCGACTGGGGTGGATCTGCCTGGTTTTGAGCCCTTTCCAGAGCAGCGCGTCCATCCCCAGCGATTTTCGGGTGGTTCTGTTCGTCGGGGACACCGAGAGTCCCTTGGGGTCGGAGGGGACAGCGCAGGCTCCGCTTCGCCTTTGCCGCACCTCGCTCCAGGGCTGCTCCTGCCCTCCTGTCCCAGGGACGGAGCTGCCCCTCGATGGATTCCCCCTCCGGGAGAGCGCTGCAGGAACATTCCTGCATCCTCTCGCACGCTCCGCAGGTGGGGACACGCTTCCCTCTCGCTCTCCCGGGGCAGGAGCCGAGTTTCTCCTGCTGCTCGGCTTCCCGGGGCTGGGGAAAGCGGGCGAGCGGGTACAGCCTGTCCTGCTGGAGCACCCAGTTCCCTCGGGAGCCTCGCACGGAGCTCCGGGTGCCCCAGCACAGGGAGCCCCTCGGGCGGTGCTCGCCCCTCTGTGCTTGGGGCAGATCCCCCTGCCGGGCTCTGCTTCGCTGTTCTCGGGAACTCCGAAAAGCAACGTCCCATCCACCCCAAAATCGGCCCCCAGCGCCCAAGGCCAAGCCCGTGGGGTTTTGCTCAACGCTGGGAAAACAGAGGTGGGCAGGGAGGAGACAGAGCCTTGATCTGATGGGCAGAGATCTGATCAGATAATAATTAATAACCGGGTTTGGGGGGGCCCTGCCGCCTCCATCCTCCTGCGCCCTCCGTGTCCCAGTGGGAAGAGTTCCCAACCAGAGAAGGAGAGCCAGGGAGTGGAAGCTGAGCTCATCCCGGTTTTGCTGGGTTAAGGGGGGAGCTGGGCTCAGCCGGGAGCCGGGCAAGGCAGGGCAGGGCAAGGCAGGGCAGGGTCCCCTCTGGCACCGGGCACCGAGCAAAGGGCCCGGAGCGACTGCCACGAACCTTCCCTGCTCCTTCAGTGCTGCACCAGCCCCAAGGGAGAGGGATGGAAAACACACAGGGAAGCAGCGGGAAACGAGGGAAGGTGTGTTCGGCTC
Source organism: Mohoua ochrocephala (assembly GCA_013398855.1). Classification (NCBI taxonomy): domain Eukaryota; kingdom Metazoa; phylum Chordata; class Aves; order Passeriformes; family Acanthizidae; genus Mohoua; species Mohoua ochrocephala. The sequence continues at coordinate 28,568 of VZTA01022514.1, read as the reverse complement.
CCAGGAAATATTTCTGGGTGGGAAACAGGAGGTGCAGCTTTGGGTTTGTCACTCTGGGCTGGGTGCTGGTGGCAGAGCCACTCTGCTCACTCGGCCCCGCGGCCATCCCACTGTTCCTGACCCCACTCCTGCTGTTCCTGACCCCACTCCTGCTGTTCCTGACCCCACTGCCATCCCGCTGTTCCTGACCCCGCTCCCGCTTTTTGTCCCCCTCAGGCTGGTGGACGATCGGTGCGTGGTGGAGCCGGCGGCCGGAGACCTGGACAACCCCCCCAAGAAGTTCCGAGGTGAGATTGGGGCAGCTCCATCGCTCTGTGAGCGGCATCGGGGCCAATCCTGGCCCTGAGCATCCACACCAAGGATGGGGATGGGAATGGGAATGACGGCTCTGCCCTGTGCTGCACCCACCTGGGAAGGGCTGGCTCGTTCCTGGCTGCCCCCCGAGCTCGGGATGCTGCACACTCAGGGAAGGGCCCAATCCCTGTTGGATTTGAGTGCCTGGATCACACAGCCAGGGAGCAGAGACCTGGGAAATCTCCCCAAACCCGCGGTGCTGTATTTGGGGTGGGTTTAGGGCAGCTGCTCCTTTCATCCCCCCCGTTGCCGTTTTATGTCTATTTTAAAAATAAGTCCGTTTAAATATCGGCTCCCCCACTCCACCTTGTGCCTCTGCCTTTTCCTCAGGGTGGCTTTGACAGCACCCATCCCCCTGGGCACCCTCCTCCCCCCTACACACCCCAAAATGTCTCAAGACATCCATTTTTCCACTCTCTCAGGATCCCACCAAGCACTGACCTGCCTCTCCGTGGGAGCCATTACCACTAATTTATTCACGACTCTAATTAACAACCCATCCAGCACCTCCAGCATCCCCCAACCCCACACAGCCCAGGGGAACCATCCCATTCCCACCCTTCCACCTGCGGCTGGATGTCCACCACCCACTCCCCCCCATCCCCTGCCGGGCCGTGCGCGGCTGTGGAATCTCTTTTCCAGGCTCAGGTTTTTTCGGCCGGGCCCCGCTCCCTATCAGGATATCCAGCTGTTTGTTCTAATGGCCGGAAAGGTAGAGCTCTCCCCGCTCGATAGCCATCGCCCGCGGCGAGGTGGAAACAACGGGCTGGGGCCGTTCCCTGCGGCAGCGGCGAGAGGCTGCAGGGGATTTTTCGTGCTCCGTCGCCGTCCCCACATCCTGTGGCCGGACCCTGCCCTATCCTGAGCCGCACACGGGTCGTGCCCGGGCCTTCCCGCTGGGAAAACAGGACCCTCCTGCCGAGGTCAGCTCCGAAAGGTTCTTTGGAAATGCCAGAACCCACCTGGGAGCTGTTCCCGCCCGGCTCCTCGGAGAGACGCTCGACACCTCTCAGTTATTTGCTTTTTTTTTTTCTCCTTTTGCGGTTTCTCCCCCCGCCCAGGCTCTTCCCAGCCCGGTTCAGGCATGTCAGGAAAAGCAAATCCGGCGCTTCCACCCTCCCAGGCAAGGGGGCAGTGGGACCCTCAGCCGTGCCACTGTTCCCAGTGCCCCCAGTGCCCTGCTGTCCCCAGCTCCCCAAAGGATTCACCTGGAGGTTTTGCACCCCAGGCCTCTCTGAGTGGGAAGTTTTGCCCCCCAGGCCTCCCTGGGTGGGAAGTTTTGCCCCCCAGGCCTCCCTGGGTGGGAAGTTTTGCCCCCCAGAGCCTCTCTGGGTGGGAGGTTTTGCCCCCCGAGCCTCTCTGGGTGGGAAGTTTTGCCCCCCCGGGCATCTCTGGGTGGGAGGTTTTGCCCCCCGAGCCTCTCTGGGTCCTGGCAGGTCAGGCCCACATCACCCTCTGAGCTCCTCGTGCTTTCTCTTGCCTTCCCTCTTTTCCAGCCCCCCAATCCATCTTCCAGAAATCTCTCAGTGCTTTGGCCCAGGTGCCAAAATCTCCGGCTCCCAGCACGAGCTGCGCTGGAGATTTCCCGCACACAACCCCCGCCGTGCCTCAGTTTCCCTCCTCGCCAAACCGGGCTCAGCGCTGAGCCCGCGGGCAGGGCACGCTCGGAGCCCGGCCTTGGATTCGCAGCCATTTCGGAGTAGCCGCGCTGGATTTTTCCACCTCCCCCAAGTTCCTCCTTCACCAGCAGTTCCCACTAATTAGCAATTTAATGGAGCCGGCTCCAGGTGCTCGGGGCGGGGGGCGCGGGCACGGCAGCTCCGCTGCCCCGGCCCCGCGGGCGGCTCCGGCTCCCTGGCACGGGATGTGCCATTGGCAAACAGGGCTGCAAAGCGAAATGCGAAACCTGGCTCGGCCCCAGCGGCCCCGGCCGGTGAGAACCGCGCTCGGCGCTGCCCCAGCGGCACTCCCAGGTAAATAAATACGCGCTCGCCAGCGCCTCGGGCCCGCGGCCAGCCAGGGAAGGGACCTATTTTTTCTTTATTTATTTTTTTTTAAATTTTCTTTTTTGTGTCTGAACTTTCTGGGCCTGCTATTTCAGGCATAATTAGGGCGATTCAGGCTGCAGAGCCCTTCCTGCCCTCGCCCCGCGCGGCTTCCAGCCCCGGGGAAGGGGGTTGGGAGATGTGAGGGCCTCGTTGTCTCCAGACATCTGCTCTCCCGCTTCGCTTCCCGGAGCCTGGCCGTGGATGTCTGCACTTCCCGCCCACCATCCTGGGGGAAAACAGGCGAATGGGGGCAATCTGCAGTGCGGGGAGGGTTTGGAGGAGCTGGGCTGCATCTCCTGCATCCTTGAGGGTTTGAAATAGAGCTGCTGACACGGAGGTTTCGGGAGCGAGCGCTCGGAGCATCCAGTGCTGGTGGAGCGGGTCACGGAGGGATGGATGTGTGTGTGTCCCCATGGCACGGCCACCGCAGGGTCCTGCCACAGCCTCTGCACGCTCAGGGTGTCCCGTGGGTGACAAGGGACGTGGAGGTGGCTGCTCGTGTCCCGGCCTCCCTCCCTCCCGGCCTCCCCTCCTCCTTTGGTGCAGCTGGGCTCCATCAGGGCTCCTTCTCCCCCCTGAAGCTTTCCTTCCCGAACAGCACAGCCATTTCCGATGGGAACACTTCTAATCACGAGTCCAAGAAGTGCAGTCATTCCTGGACTCATTATTTATCCTGATTTAAAGCCGATCCAGCAGCGGTGACGTGACCTCCACCAGTCCCCGCTCGGGGGGACCATCGTGCTGTCCAGGAGTGTCCTTGCCCCTCGGTGCCACCGGCCCTGCTGGGGACACCCTGGTGGCCACCGCAGCCTCACCGGGCCCTGCTCTGCTCTGTCCCCAGATTGCCTCTTCAAAGTGTGTCCCATGAACCGCTACTCTGCCCAGAAGCAGTACTGGAAGGCCAAGCAAACCAAGCAGGACAAGGACAAGATCGCGGACGTGGTGCTGCTGCAGAAGCTCCAGGTGAGCAGGAGCGAGGGACCCGGGGCGGGCAGTGCCCACGAGCTGGGTGGGCGATGGCATCCAGACCTCTGGTGGTGCTGGTTTGGGATGAGAAGGGATCTCCAGCTGGGTTTGGGATGAGAAGGGATTTCCAGCTGGGTTTGGGGTGAGAAGGGATTTCCAGCTGGGTTTTCCCCCTTGTCCCCTGCCCAGCCATTGCTGTGGCACCCTCCTGATGCTCCTCGTGCAGAGGGGCTGTGGCAGAGGAGCTCCGTGAGCACAGCCCTGCACCCTGGGGCACCCCAGGACACCCTTCAGCACCTCAGGACACTTCAGGGCACCCGAGGGCACCCCAGGATACCCCTCAGCACCCCAGGACACCCCTCAGCATCTCAGAACACCCCAGGACACCTCAGGACACTCCAGGGCACCTCAGGGCACCTCTCAGCACCTCAGGACACCCCAGGGCACCCCTCAGCATCCCAGGATACCCCTCAGGACACCCCAGAGCATCTCAGGACACCCCTCAGCACCCCAAGATACCCCTCAGGACACTGAGGGCACCCCTTAGCACCGCGGGACACCCCGTGCAGGAGGGAGCCCTGCTTCCAGGACGTGCTCCAAAGGGCTGGGGAGGGAAGGGAAAGGCTCCCGTTGGCTTCCCCGCCGTTTGGCCGGGGCCCACGTCAAACATTGCACAACGGCCTCAGGCAGCTGGCGAGGCCCCGCCGATGATTCATAAAACCAAAGCTGGGGAGAGATTCACTAAATCATCTCATCGGGCCTCGAGCCCAGCCCCGGCCCCACCATCCCCAGCTCTGCCTCGGGGCGGGGCAGGGGGGCTCAGCAGTGCCAGGACAGGGTGTCCTGCCCTGTGGAGGTGCCAGGGTGGGCTCAGTGCCCGCGGCCGTGTCCAGCCCCGCGCGGGCACCGGCGCACGGAGCCCCCGTCCTGCTGCTCCCGCTCGCCCGGGGCTGTAACGTCGCAGCTGTCCCGGCCTCGAGCGGGCCCAGGGGCTCATTTCTGAGCCTGATCGATTGCACCTTGCTCAGGGCTTGTCTCAGAGAGCTTCTGCCGTTCCCTCGCTCCTTTCTGCCGCTCCCGGTGTTTCCCTGCGTGGCCGGAGCCACGGCAGGAGGGAGCTCAGCTCAGCCCAGCCCAGCCCTGCCGAGCTCTGCAAGCCCCGGGCTCCAGCCTGCCCCTTCTCAGGGAGGCTGATGAACAGGCTGAGAACCTCTCCCAGCCCACGGAGATGATTTCCCGAGGCAGGAGCAGCCGGGTCTGCAGCGGACGAGCCCTGCCCGCGATGCCCGCGGTTGCGTTTCCCTCGCGTGCCCCTCGCCGCCGTGTCCCAGTGGGTTTGAAGCTCCGCGTTTCCTCGGCCCAAAGCAGCTCAGACAGGCCGTGGGGGCTTTCCAGCCCCTCTGCTGACGTCTCCCAGTCCTCCCTGCCCCCTGATCCCCTGTGGGCATCCCTGACACCCCATCCCTGGGCTTGGGGACAGACCCCACCCCACCCAGTGTGGGAACGCCAGCCCTGGGAACTCGCGTGCTTGGGGCAGCCGGTTCCCAGTGCCAGCGCCATGGCGAGGGAGGTGCTGAGATCAGGAGGGAGATTTGGGGCATCCCGTGGTGCCGGATCTCCCATCAGAGCCCTGTTGCTCCATGGGGTTGTTGTTGAACTCCCAGAGCCGCAGCAGCAGCGCGGGATTCCTTGGCAGCGGGTTCGTTCTCCTGATGGCAGCAGCCACCACTGCAGGGTGGTGAGGGTGGGCCCAGGTGGCACCCAGAGCTCTGTGAGGATGGAGGGGTCACCTTGGGTGGCACTGAGAGCTCTGTGGGGATGGAGGGTGAGCCCAGGTGGCACCCAGAGCTCTGTGGGGATGGAAGGGTGACCCTGAGTGGCACCCAGAGCTCTGTGGGAATGGAAGGGTCACCTTGGGTGGCACCGAGAGCTCTGTGGGGAAGGAAGGGTCACCCCAGGTGGCACCCAGAGCTCTGTGGGGATGGTGGGTGAGCCCAGGTGGCACCCAGAGCTCTATGGGGACCGGCACATTCAGAGCCCTCACCCGCTTGGGCACTCAGGACCTGCTGGCCCATCCTCCCTCGCAGTGCCAAGCCGTGATTCCGGATGTTTCCCAATTCCTCTGCCCTCGGGTGAAAGGGGCGAGAGCAGGACGGGGAAGGGCAGAGGCTGTCCCAGCTCCATCCCCGTCCCAGCTCCATCCCCGTCCCAGCTGTGGGGGAGCCCTGGGCCGGAGCTGCCCGGGCTGTGCCCAGCCTGTGCCCAGCCTGGCGCCGGGGCTGTGGGCGCTCCCTCGCCGTTCCCAGGTTTGCTGTGGGAGCGAGTTCCTGCCTCGCTCCGCGTGTGTCGACATCCCATCGCCGCTCCCGCTGCCAGAGCCAGCGCACGGAGAGTGTCTGTGGTGTGTCTGTGGTGTGTCTGTAGTGTGTCTGTGGTGTTGGAGAGGGGCTGCTGAGCCCTTCACCACTGAGGACCCATCCTGGCACATCCGTGGCAGCAGGTCCGGACCTGCTCCACCTCTGGGCACGGCACCGCTGGCATGGTGCCTTTGGCTGCTTGGTTTTGGTGCTGCCAAGAGCCCCCAGTCCCCATAGCCCCCGGTTCGGGTGTTCTGCCCCAGTCCCCAGCCTGTGCCCAGCATCCTTGCTCGGTGTTGTCCCCAAACCCACTGTCCCGGGGCAATTTTTGTCCCTTTTTTTCCCTCTCCTAATTTTTAAAATCCTCCATTTAAAGCCCTCATGGACTTCCTCGGGCTGGTCAGGGCCACACCACGGCCCTGGGCCGAGCTCTTGGATGCTCCACGATGTGGCCCTGGGGGACGGAGGGATGCTGACCCTGCATCCCAGCCCGTCCCACCCTTCCCAAAGCCGAGGGTGTGAGTGACCCTGCTGGGATTTGCTCCTGGGGAGGGAGGAGGGCGCTGCCACACTCAGCATTTCTCCTTCTGGAGCAGCACGCGGCCCAGATGGAGCAGAAGCAGAACGAGACGGAGAACAAGAAGGTGCACGGGGACGTGGTGAAGTACGGGAGCGTCATCCAGGTACGGGGGCAACACGGATCCGGCACGTCCGGGAAGGGGCTGGTGGGATCTGGGGAGCCCTGGGGGGGGCTGCACCTTTCAGCCCTCCCACCCTTGGCTCCTCCAGCTGCTGCACATGAAGAGCAACAAGTACCTGACGGTGAACAAGCGGCTGCCGGCGCTGCTGGAGAAAAACGCCATGCGGGTGACCCTGGACGCCACCGGCAACGAGGGCTCCTGGCTCTTCATCCAACCCTTCTGGAAGCTCAGGAGCAACGGGGATAACGTGAGCCTGGGGCCCGGCAGTCCCTGACAGGGTGTGCACAGAGCTCCGTGCCGGGGCTCGGTTCCCCGCCGGGCACCCGGTCTCATCCTCGCTCCCCTTTTCCCGTTTTGCTCCCCAGGTAGTCGTGGGAGACAAAGTCATCCTGAACCCCGTGAACGCCGGGCAGCCCCTGCATGCCAGCAACTACGAGCTGGCTGACAACGCCGGCTGCAAGGAGGTACAGAGGGGACTGGGCTGGTGTTTTTCCTTCTTTTTCCTTTTTTTCCCCTTATTTTTCCTTTTTTTCCCCTTTGTCCCGGGATTGTGACTGCGCTCTCCTGCTCCGTAGGTGAACTCGGTCAATTGTAACACCAGCTGGAAAATCAACCTGTTCATGCAGTTCTGCGACCACATGGAGGAAGTGCTGAAAGGGGTGAGGAAGGAGGTTTTGGCCGCACGGACCCGGCAGCGGGGACAGGACGTGTGAGCAGCCGCTTGGCTCTGTGACAAGGGCAGAAAAGAGTGTCCTGCCTCGAGGGCCGCAATTCCTGGGAGAATTCATCATGGCACGGCGAGGCGGAGCGGGATATTTCAGGATCTGCTGGCAGCAGGGAGCCGAGGGCACAAAGCACACAAATTACCCTCAGCCTCGGGGTGTTAAACTGAGCTCGGGGACAGCCCCGGGCCCACGCAGTGCCAGCAGTGGCTTCTTGTGCGGGGCCGATTGGCAGCTGCTCAGCCCTGCAGCAGGGCGGCTGTTGCCTGGGAAAGGAACTTTCCCTGCCGAGCCATTGTTCGGGGCCGAGGTCCTCCAGGAAGCAGCTGGATGGATGTGGATCACCGTCAGGATCTTACAGACCTTGGTCCCCGGGCGCTGTGCTTGTCCCAGCTTCCCACATCCCCCATCCCCGGGTGTTAATGCCTTAAACACATCGGGGAGAGGAGCCTCTGCCTGCTCCAGGGGTGTGAAGTGATGGATTCGCATCTCCTGGGGGTGGGAGCAGAGGAGGCACTGCAGTGATGGCACCTCAGGGTGCCCTGTGCCCCATCCCCTGGGCTCAGAGGAGCATTTGTGCTGCCTGGGGCAGCTTTTAGCAGAGCTCAGGGAGGTCGGATGGGAAGAAGTGACAGTGCCCTGTGGTCCCCAGGGTGCCACAGCCCTGGAGCTGTGTCCAGGAGGAATCCCATCCCCTTTGCAGCGTGAGGGCTCACAAGAGGAGATGCATTGCCTTGCAGGAGAGCCGTGGAGAAATGTCTCCACTGATCGAGTGGTTAAACATGGGAACAGCTCCCCAGGACAGTCACCATCCCTGGAAGTGTTCAAAAATGAGTAGACAGACACGACACTTCAGGCTATGGTTTAGTGGGCATGGCAGTGAAAGGTTGGACTTGATGACCTTGGGATCTTGGAGCTGAAAGATTTAACGATTCTTTGTCTCTCTCTCTGCCGTTTCCCGGTGCAGGGGGATGTGGTGAGGCTGTTCCACGCCGAGCAGGAGAAGTTCCTCACCTGTGACGAGTACAAGGGCAAGCTGCACGTCTTCCTCCGCACCACCCTGCGCCAGTCGGCCACCTCGGCCACCAGCTCCAACGCCCTGTGGGAGGTGGAGGTGAGCGGGGAGGGGATGGAGGGGGTCTTTGGGGACATCCCAGTCCCTCCCCGTGCTGTGGCTGAGCTCTCCCGTGCCTCCCCCAGGTGGTTCACCACGACCCGTGCCGAGGGGGAGCCGGCCACTGGAATGGTTTGTACCGCTTCAAGCACCTCGCCACGGGCAACTACCTGGCAGCAGAGGTAAGGGGGTGGCAGAGGGGTGCGGGAACGTGCCCTGGGTGTGTGCCACCCCTTGCAAAGGCAGTGCCCACCTCGGGATCGATGCCCAGCGTTCCCTCTGGCCCCCTCCCGTTTGCTCTGGGAACCCCCGTGACTCCTCCTTGCTTGCAGGAAACGTCAACCCCTGAACATCATCATCGTTTACCCAATTTAGGGCCAAATTTTCCCCGCTGAAATCCCCCGTGAGGGGGTTCACTTGCCCAGATGGCTGAGCTTGGCTCCTTTTCTGGTCCAGGGGGACAGGAGGGGGTGGCTGGGACGTTTCCGTGCTCACCCTGTGCCAAGGGACCGACTGGCACGGCCCCGGTGCGTTGGAAGTGGGACGTGATTCATCCTGCTGTCCTCGCCTGGCAGAGGGTGGGGGCAAAATCTGGGTCTGGAAGCACCATCTGCCAGGTTCTGCTGCTGTTTAAGGCCAGCTCAGGGCGTCCTGAGAGAGGCACGAAGGAGTTGCTGCACTTGGGTGATGGGGTGCACATGGCACTGCCAGGACCAAGGGCTGTGCTCTGCTGCCAGGGCAGGAGGGACAGCCTGGAGATGCTCCCCAGCTGGAGAAGACACCCAAGGGCAGCCCCCAGGGCCCTTCCATCACCGTGGGATGGAAAGCAGCAAACACTGGGGCTCTGAAATGGGTGCTTTAAACCCAAAGACGCTCTGTTGACACCTGAAGAGGAAAAAGAATCTCGGACTGAGCCCATCCTGGGCTGGTGCTGCTCACTGGGAGCTCAGCCTGGAGCCTCCAGGGAGTCCTCGCTGCCACCCAGAGCCCAGGCCTGCTCCCCTGGGCTCCCCCATCCCACTCCCAGCGCTAGGGCACCGTGCACCGGGCGCAGGTCACATCCTGCAGCCCCACCCGGGCAGGTTTCCTCTCTGTGACGTGTTCAGGGAAGGCAGGAATAGGGATCACACACCGTCCCCAGGGGTTTGGAGGGACCGAGCGGGAGCGCTGACAGCTGCCTTTCATCTCCCTCTTTAACTTTTCAGGAAAACCCAAGTTATAAAGGAGACGTGGCTGAGCCCAAAGCAGCGCCCACGGTGAGCAGAACCGCTGCTGCCGCTGCCCCGAGCACGCCAGCTCTCAGCCAGGGCCCGAAGGCAGGGAAATGCCCCAAACCAGAGCCCTCCGAGGGGATCACAGCCGAGTTTGTCCCCCTGTGCCAGCACAGCCTTGCCCCCCCGCACTTAGAGCAGCGTCCCACCTGCGGGAGGACCCTGCCAAAACCTCTCAGAGGGGTCCCAGTGCATGTTGGCTCCCCCGGCCAGGGGGTGATGCTCGGTTGATGAGAGAGTTGGATGTTCAGGGGGGTTTTTCTCTGCCGTCGGCGAGGTTTGGAGCAGGGAGGGGCCTCGTAGCTCAGGTGCATCCACGCCGCTTGTGCTCTGCTCCTGCATCCTGGCACTGTGAGGCTCAGCCCCGGCAAAGCTTCTGCTGCGTCCCCCCGATGCTGTGGGCGCAGGAGACCCCAGAGCCGGGCTCAGGGAACCCCTCCCCACCATGCAGGGGGGCAGCAGCCGCGCCAGCCGCAGGAACACCGGGGAGAAGATCAAGTACCGGCTGGTGGCCGTGCCCCACGGCAACGACATCGCCTCCCTCTTCGAGCTGGACCCCACCACGCTGCAGAAGACGGATTCCTTCGTCCCACGGTAGGGCAGCGGGGCCGGGATGAGGAGAGGAGGCTGAGTGCTGGGGGAAGAGCAGTGCTGGCGTGTCCCCGTGGGGGTCACTCGCCAGGACATTGTGCTGTTGGCAGGAACTCCTACGTGAGGCTGCGCCACCTCTGCACCAACACCTGGATCCAGAGCACCAACGTGCCCATCGACATCGACGAGGAGAGGCCCATCCGCCTCATGGTATGGCCCTGCTCCCTCCTCCCTGCCCGGGCTGATTCCCTGTTCCCCGAGAGCTCTTAGGGTGCTCCTTCCCTCCCAGCACCCAGGGGCTGAAACACCCTGGGTGATCCAAAGGGGTGGGTGGGCACCAGCCCGAAGCTCACCCCAGCAATCCAGAACCCACCCCAGTCAGCCAGAGCCCACCCCAGCCCCTCTGCTGGGGCCACACTGGGTCACTCATGTCAGTGGGGTTGGTGGGGACACGGCTGGCAGTGCCCTGTCTCTGTGATGCTGCTTCCCTGTTGCTTCCCAGCTGGGCACGTGCCCCACCAAAGAGGACAAAGAAGCTTTTGCCATCGTCTCCGTGCCCGTGTCCGAGATCCGGGACCTGGACTTTGCCAACGACGCCAGCTCCATGCTGGCCAACGTGGTGGAGAAGATGAACGAGGGTTTCCTCAGCCAGAACGACCGGAGGTAAAAGACCCCTGGGAGATGGGGCTGTGCTGGGCTCCTCCAAGGGCTCCCCAGCAGGACGAGGCCCCTTGCCTGGTGCTGGTGCCAGCGCTGCCCTTGCTTCCCTGCCCGCAACCCCAATCCACGCCTGCTTCTCCCAGGAGCCTGACGAGGAAACCAGATAACAGCACAGCCCTGCTCCCTGCTCCAGCCCCTCCTAGAAAAATATCCTAGACAAATATCCTAGAAAAATATCCTAGACAAATATCCGAGGGGCTGGGAGATGGCCCCACGATAGGGGCAGCCGCCTTCGTCACCGTATTATTTTTAGGTGGGTGGGTTCTCGGTGCTTCCTGAGCAAACACAGATCCCTGCGGGACAGAGCGAGCGGCGTCCGCCCTGCCAGCCTGGCCCACGCGGGTCCCACGGGGGTGACCGTGGGGGCAGAGGCGTTGAATGCAAAATCCCTGGCGTGAGCCACGAGCAAAGCCCCCAGGCATTCACCCATAGGAACCACAGGGGCTGCAGATGCAGCCATTGGCCTCCATCGGGGAGTGCGGGATCAGCCAGCAGCTGCCCTGGCAGGTTTCTGAGGCGCTTTGGTCCCCAAAACCCATGGGCGTCACTGCAGGGACCCGAGTCTGGGCAGGTGAGCGGCCCCCAGCCCGCTCACCCCGCGTCCCTTCACAGGTTCGTGATCCAGCTGCTGGAGGACCTGGTGTTTTTTGTCAGTGATGTCCCCAACAACGGCCAGAACGTGCTGGACATCGTGGTGACCAAGCCCAACCGGGAGCGGCAGAAGCTGATGCGGGAGCAGAACATCCTGAAGCAGGTGGGTGGCCCTGGGGCCCTGCATCCCAGCAGGGCTGGGACACGTCCTGTGGAGATGTCCTGTCCTGCTCAGGGCCGCTCTGGGGGCCAGAGGGACTGAAAAACCCCACGGAGGAGGGTCTGGCCTCCAGCTCGTGCCATGGGGTCCAGCCATGCTCGGGGGGATGGTGTGGAGCAGGACACAGCCCTGACCTCTGCTTTTGGGCAGATCTTTGGGATCCTGAAGGCTCCCTTCAAGGACAAGGGCGGGGAAGGGCCCCTGGTGAGGCTGGAAGAGCTGTCGGACCAGAAGAACGCTCCTTACCAGTACATGTTCCGGCTGTGCTACCGCGTGCTCCGGCATTCCCAGGAGGATTACCGCAAGAACCAGGTGCCGGGGGGTGACCCCTCATCCCACCGCCTGCTGGGGAGCCTTGGGGGGCTGCCCCAGTCCCAGTGGGGCAGGGGGACATCGCTCACGGCCTCCCTGCCCACTGCAGGAGCACATTGCCAAGCAGTTCGGAATGATGCAGTCCCAGATCGGCTACGACATCCTGGCCGAGGACACCATCACGGCCCTGCTGCACAACAACCGCAAGCTGCTGGAGAAGCACATCACCAAGACCGAGGTGGAGACCTTTGTCAGCCTGGTGCGCAAGAACCGCGAGCCACGGTGCGTGCGGGGTCTCTGCGGGGTGCGGGAGGGAGAAGGGGACCCCTGGGGAACCCTCCCCTCTCACAGCAGAGCTGCCTCTCCCCGGCAGGTTTCTGGATTATCTCTCGGATCTCTGCGTGTCCAACCACATCGCCATCCCCGTCACCCAGGAGCTGATCTGCAAGTGCGTGCTGGACTCGAAGAACAGCGACATCCTCATCAAAACCGAGTGAGTGGCCGAGGGAGAGGTGGGGTTTGTCGTGGGTCGGGGGTCAGGCACCCACCAAAGCCGCTCGCTCGCTCCCCTCCACAGCTGGGCAGAGGAGAGAAAATTGAATGAAGGGTTCATGGGTTGGGATAAGGACCAAGAGAGATCCCTCATCAAATACCAGCACGGGCGAAACAGGCTCTAATCAGAGATAGGAATTCAGTTTATTCCTAATAAAATCAGAGCAGGATAATGAGAAGTAAAATAAAACCCTTAAAAACACCTTCTCCCCACCCCACGACAAACCCACCACAGGGTGGGCCTGGTCCCACTGCAGCCCCATCACCGCTTGAGGTGCAGCCGCTCCATCCATGGGAGCCCCTCCAGATTTCCCCTTTCCTGTCCCAGGCTGAGGCCGGTGAAGGAGATGTCCCAGACCCACGAGTACCTGAGCATCGAGTACTCGGAGGAGGAGGTCTGGCTCACCTGGACGGACAAGAACAACGACCACCACGAGAAAAGCATCCGGCAGCTGGCGCAGGAGGCCCGGGCCGGCAACGCCCACGACGAGAACGTCCTCAGCTATTACAGGTGATGCTCCTGTGGCACCTCCTCTCCAGGTGAGGCTGTGAGGGTCGCACGGCCTCACTGCCTCTCCCCCTCACCCCTGGGCAGGTACCAGCTGAAGCTCTTTGCCCGCATGTGCCTGGACCGCCAGTACTTGGCCATCAAGGAGATCTCCCAGCAGCTGGGGGTGGACCTGATCTTCCTGTGCATGGCAGATGAGATGCTGCCCTTCGACCTGCGCGCCTCCTTCTGCCACCTCATGCTGCACGTGCACGTGGACAGGGACCCCCAGGAGCTGGTGATGCCCGTGAAGTTCGCACGGCTCTGGACGGAGATCCCCACGGCCATCACCATCAAAGAGTGAGACACGCCGGGGCTCGGGGTGGCTTTGAGGGACAGGGCAGGACAGGGGGGTGGCAGATACGGTGGCAGGGGAGCGTTTGTGGGGTGACCCGGGTAGGTCTGAGCCCTCGGAAGGAAGCGGGTTCCATCTGTCACGGCATCGCCGCTGGTCACGGTGCCTCAGGAGCTGCCTGGACAGCGCTCCCATCAGCGGGGTGTGAGGACACTCGCTGTCCCCAGCTCACCCCGACGTGTCCCCCCCGCAGCTACGACTCCAACCTCAACGTCTCGCGCGACGACAAGAAGAACAAGTTTGCCAGCACCATGGAGTTCGTGGAGGACTATCTCAACAACGTGGTGAGCGAGGCCGTGCCCTTCGCCAACGAGGAGAAGAACAAGCTCACCTTCGAGGTGCGCGTGTGCCGGTGTCCCCAGCACCCTGCAGGGTGTGACACGGCCTGGCTGCCGCTGCCCCTGCCACGTCCCTGTCCCCCACTCTGGATTCTCCTGCTCAGCCCCGAGCAGGGCGAGGTCTGGAGCTGCCTTGTCCCTTCCCCAGGTCGTCAGCCTTGCCCACAACCTCATCTACTTCGGCTTCTACAGCTTCAGCGAGCTGCTGCGCCTGACACGGACCCTGCTGGGCATCATTGACTGCGTCCAGAACCCCCAGCTGATGATGCAGGCGGTCTACAACGACGAGGTGACAGGTGAGTCCCTGTCCATGGCCAGGGAAGTGTTTTCCATGGTCTGCTCAGTGTTTCCCACGGTCTGCCCAGCGCTTCCCAGTTTTGGTGGCAAGAAAACCAGGCACTGGCCTGCTGACGTGGCTGGGTGTGCCCTAGGACGTGGGGTGGCGAGCCCTCGGCCGTGCCAAAAGAAATGTTCGGTGCCTTCTGCTCATTCTGTGATTAAATCTGCAGCATTTTCCAGTCCAAGTGGATCCTTCCTTGGTCCTCTGCCACCCCCTTCTCCACCCATGCTCACTGTGGCTGCCTCCACAGGGAAGAATGTGCGGAGGTCGATCCAGGGCGTGGGGCAGATGATGTCCACCATGGTGCTGAGCAGGAAACAGTCCATCTTCAGCCCCCCCAGCCTCAGCGCCGGCTCTGCCCCGGAGCAAGTGGACAGAGGGAGGAGCATTGAGAACGAGAACATCGTGGTGATGGAGACCAAGCTGAAGATCCTGGAGATCTTGCAGGTCGGAGCCGATGGAGTGGTGGGACCTGTGCGATGGGGGTGTGCGGTGTGATTTTCTGACGGGGGACAGTTGGCACGAAGAGGGCACTCAGTCACTTCTGGTTTCTCCTTCCCTGCTGCTTCCAGTTCATCCTGAACGTGCGGCTGGACTACAGGATCTCCTACCTGCTCTCCGTCTTCAAGAAGGAGTTTGTGGAGGTTTACCCCATGCAGGACAGCGCGGCCGACGGGACAGCTCCGGCCTTTGACTCCACAAGTAACTCCCCCACTTTGCTCCTGGTACACCCCCAGCTCAGCAAACCCCAGGGGCTGGGAGGACACAGGTTGCAGAGGTGACATCTCCAGCAGAGGTGACATCTCCAGCACAGGAGACATCTCCAGCAGCTGCTGCTGGCAGGGGGCAGGGAGGGAGGATGGAGTTTGTGTTTTGGTGGGATGAGGATGCTGGGAACAGGATCAGGGAGCTGGGTCGGTTCCTGTGGGTTCCTGCCAAGGCACAGGGCTGGCACCGTCCACCCTTTTCACTCCCTCCCCTCTCCCTGCAGCCGCAGCCATGAACCTGGACCGGATCGGGGAGCACGCCGAGGCCATGTTCGGTGTGGGGTGAGTCCCTGCCCCCCGTAGTTCCCCTGGCCACTGGGCCCTTCCCCTCCTGTCCATCCCGGCCACACTGGGAGCTGCAGGTGATGAGGAGGATGAAGCTCTAGAGGCCCCTGAGCTCTGGGTTGATGCCCAGCGCTCCCATCCCGCTGCAGGAAGTCGAGCAGCATGTTGGAGGTGGATGACGAGGGAGGGAGGATGTTCCTGCGGGTGCTGATCCACCTGACCATGCACGACTACCCCCCGCTCATCTCCGGCTCCCTGCAGCTCCTCTTCAAGCACTTCAGCCAGAGGCAGGAGGTCCTGCACACCTTCAAACAGGTGACGCTGAGGGGACCTGGAGCACCCCAGGCTGTGGGTGGGGGGACATGGGGTGGATCCTGGACCTTTCCTTGGGAGGGAGATCTGGGAGTGGGATTTGTGCCCTAAACTGGAAACCCCCGGGAATGTCACTGCAGGTCCAGCTCCTGATCTCAGCCCAGGACGTGGAGAACTACAAAGTGATCAAGTCGGAGCTGGACAAACTCCGCACAATGGTGGAGAAATCGGAGCTCTGGGTGGACAAGAAGGGCAGCACCAAAGGGGACAGCACAGGGGACGGGAACAAGAAAGAGAAGAAGGAGGTGAGAGCCCTGAGCGAGACCCTGGGATCCAGAGTGGGAAAGGAATGGGAGGCAGGGGGGCAGCTCACCGTAATCCAACACCTCTCCGTGGGCTGTGCGCCCCTGTCCCTGCACGGGAGGCTCCGGGAGGGTCCTGTGGGGTGTAGCTGGAAGGGCACAGTGTGACCCCAGTGCTGTTGTGTCCCCTTCCAGCACGGTGCCGACGAGGAGGTCATTGCTCCGGGAGAGAAGAGCAGCGAGAACTACCAGATAGTGAAGGGGGTGAGTGAGACCAAGCCCCGGGGCACCGGCAGGAGGGGAAAGGGTGAAATCCTGGGGGGATTTCCAAGTTCTCCTGTGCTTCAGTAGAAACAAGCCCAAGCCTGGCTTGCTCCTGCCGGCTCAGCACAGGGAAAAGTTGTCACATCCTTGCGCTGGGGGGACTGGAGGGGACTGGGTGGGTGACAGCTACAAGGGCTCTGCATGGCACCATGGGGAGGATCCCTGAGGGGGTGCCAAGGTTTGCGAGCAACGCAGGGAACACCTGGAATTGCGGAGGGAACGTCTGGAATGCAAACCAGGCCCAGAGCTGGTGGCCGTCCCGAACGGCTCCAGGCTCAGCCCCTGCCCGCCGTGGTCCCTCTGCCCCCAGATCCTGGAGCGGCTGAACAAGATGTGCGGGGTGGGGGAGCAGGTGCGCAAGAAGCAGCAGCGCCTGCTGAAGAACATGGACGCCCACAAAGTGATGCTGGACCTGCTGCAGATCCCCTACGAGAAGGTGGGTGGGCAGGAGCCGACTGGTCCTGAGCGCCCAGGGCAAAGGGGGCACATGGGGACACCCCCCGAGTGGCCTCCTGCCACTCCCGTCCCTCCCAGCTCCGCGCGTTTCTCCTCCGTCCCTTCCTCAGGGCGATGCCAAGATGATGGAGATCCTCAAGTTCACCCACCAGTTCCTGCAGAAGTTTTGTGCTGGCAACCAGGAGAACCAGGCCCTGCTGCACAAACACCTCAACCTGTTCCTGACCCCGGGGGTAAGGAGAGGGCGGCGAGGGGCAGCAGCATGGGGAAGGAATTCGGCACCGCTCCTGGGGCTGAGAGCGCGGGATGGAAAAGCCGGGAGGAGACACCAGGCAGGGCAGGAGTTGGGGACAGTCGGTGCAGCAGCCTGACTTCACCCTGCCCCTTGTCCCCAGCTGCTGGAGGCGGAGACGATGCAGCACATCTTCCTCAACAACTACCAGCTGTGCTCGGAGATCAACGAGACGGTGCCGCAGCACTTCATCCACTGCGTGGCCACCCACGGCCGCCACGTCCAGTACCTCGACTTCCTGCACACCATCATCAAGGCCGAGGGCAAGTACGTCAAGAAGTGCCAGGACATGATCATGACTGAGGTGAGGAGCTCTCCTGCGGGGTGGGAGTTGGGGGGAAGCCGGGCGTGGCTCTTGGAATCTGCACCGTTGGTTTCTTCCTTGAGAAGAGCCTTCCAGCAATGCTGGATCCTCCCAAGAAGCAGCCAGCCCCAGTGCTGGTGGCCGTCTCGAGTGGCCATCAGCCATCTCCAGGGGCTCACTGCAAGGTCCAAGAGCCGCTTTGGGAGTCCCACAGTTTCTGATTGCCCTGCAAATGCCTGGTTTTCCCTGCGAACACAAATCCCTGTCCCCCTTCCCGACCGCCGCTGCTCATCCCCCGCTGTGGAGGGGACACCAACGGCCTCGGAGGTTTCTGACCCTCCTTTTTCAGAGCGGTGACCGCTGAGCCCTGAGCACTGACCCTTCCCTGCAGCTCACCAACGCCGGGGACGACGTGGTGGTTTTCTACAACGACAAGGCTTCGCTGGCCACGCTGCTGGAGATGATGACGGCGGCCAGGGACGGCGTGGAGGAGAACAGCCCCCTGATGTACCACATCTCCCTGGTGGACCTGCTGGCTGCCTGCGCCGAGGGCAAGAACGTCTACACCGAGATCAAGTGCACGTCCCTGCTGCCCCTGGAGGACGTGGTGCGGGTGGTGACGCACGAGGACTGCATCACGGAGGTACGGGGGTGGCAGCCAGGAGGACGCTGGGGCTCTGCACCGATTGTCCCCTGACGGTGTCCCTGCCCCTTTCCCCCTCCCCCGGCAGGTGAAGATGGCCTACGTGAACTTTGTCAACCACTGCTACGTGGACACGGAGGTGGAGATGAAGGAGATTTACACCAGCAACCACATCTGGACCCTCTTCGAGAACTTCACCCTGGATATGGCCCAGGTGCGTGGGGAGGGTTGGCTGGGAGTGACGTGGCAGCGATGGCTTGGATGGGGACAGAGTGGTGTCCCCAACATCCTGTGGGGCTTGGGCACCATGGGAACTCTTGCAGCTGTCACACGTGGGGCTGGGGACCGGTCAGGGCTCTCCGGTGTGACCACAGAGCTGCGTCACCGGCCACGTCCTTCGGCTGGACGCGGTCTCAGCAGCCTCTGGGCAGACACGAGCTCGCCCCGGTGCCACCGGCGTCCTCCCTGTCCCCACAGATGTGCAAGAAGCGGGAGAAGCGCCTGCCGGACGCCACGCTGGAGAAGTACGTGCTGACGGTGGTGCTGGACACCATCAACGCCTTCTTCAGCTCGCCCTTCTCGGAGAACAGCACCTCGCTGCAGGTGACCGGGGGGGTGGGCAGGGTGGCAGGGGGAGGACAGCGGCTCAGCCAGCCCCCCCAACCACAGTTTGTGCTGACACACAGCTGCCTGCTCTCTCCTCCAGACCCACCAGACCATCGTGGTGCAGCTTCTCCAGTCCACCATGAGGCTGCTGGAGTGTCCATGGCTGCAGCAGCAGCACAAGAGCTCAGTGGAGTCCTGCATCCGCACGCTGGCCATGGTCGGTAAGGAGCTGTCGCCGTGCCCGGGGGACAGGGGACAGAGCCACCCCAGGCTGTCTCTGCCCAGCAGCGAGCAGGACACGCTGTCCCTCCCGTGGGAGTGGCGGGACACCACGGAGAGGAGCTGCCAGCTGGGAACGGGCACGTTTGGCTCCGGGAGGTGCCCTTTTTTTTGAGCTCCGTCTCAGCACGCCCAAGATAATGTGGGGATAACCAGAGCCTGGGCTCAGCTGGGAGCTCCCTGGCGTGTCCCTGCCCAGACACAAAGCCAACATTGACAGTGGTTTTCCCTGGGCAGGACTTTGCCCTCGGCGTGCAGCTGCCTGACTCAGGCTGAGGGCTGTCAGCTCTGAGTCACCGTGGAAAGGATTGCTGCTGCTTGGGCTCTGGGTGGGGATTTCCCTTTGGAATTCCAGGCAGGGAGCTTACACCCTCCCCACGCTGGGCTTTCCTGACCAAAAACTGTGGCTGGGGCCTGTTTCCACCCCATGTGAGGCCGTGGGTGCTGGGATGTGTGGGGACACTCCAGCCCGTACCGGCCTGGAGGAGTTTGTGTGCATTCACCCCAAATCTCTGCCGCAAATGAGGCGAATGCTGGTGAAGGGGTACCCGGGAAGGGTGGTGGGACCCAGCTGGGTTGTGGCCGTCCCAACCCCACACCCGTGTCCCGCAGCCAAGAGCCGCTCCATCGCGCTGCCCATGGACCTGGACGCCCACGTGAGCTCCCTGCTCAACAGCAGCTCCACCAGCACGGTGCAGAGGAACACCTCGAGCTACAAGGCGGCCACGCGCTCCTTCCCCCGCGTGTCCACCACCCCCAACCAGTGGGACTACAAGAACATCATCGAGAAGCTGCAGGTGCAGGGCGGGGCGCGGCGGGGCTCAGGAAGGCGCTGGCGTGGCGGGGTCCCTCTCCCGTGTGTCCCCTGGCTCTGAAGGGGGGGTGCTGTGGCTTGCAGGACATCATCAACGCCCTGGAGGATCGCCTGAAGCCGCTGGTGGAGGCCGAGCTGTCCGTGCTGGTGGACGTCCTGCACCGGCCGGAGCTGCTCTTCATGGAGGGGACGGAGGCGTTCCAGCGATGCGAGAGCGGGGGGTTCCTGTCCAAGTGAGGGGGGGTTTGGGACTGCCCTGGGGGGTGCTGGAGGTGCTGGGAAGGGTTTGGGACCCTCATCCTGGGTGGGCCTTGCATCCCTGTGATTGGTTTTAGAATTAAGAGTTAGATCCGGTTAAGGGATAAAAGGGTTTTCACCTCGGTGTTTAACGAGGATTTCTGCGGTGTAACGAATTGTCGAGGGGGAACGTGGCGACTCGTACTCACACGGTGCAGCAAGTACACGATTCCACAGGCTTTGCAAATTAGCATATTTGACAAAGATTCTTCCATGAGAGGTTTAAATGAATGGCGTGGTATCTCTCTATTTGAAAGTATTTTTCTCCAGACGGGTTTCATTTTAGTTTATAGAATATGTTCTAGGGAGAACCTCGGTTTCTTAAGATAGCGTGAGATTTTCTGGCTTTTAACTGCGAGGTTTTGAGGATGTTTGGTTTTCTGGCCTAGTAGAACACTGGGACCACGTCAAGATATCAGGCTTAAAGAATTATTAATACACACACAAAGAAAACATAAAGGCATACAAAAAGAAAAGGCAAAAAGTCACTGTGGCATCTCCTGTGTGCCCGCAGCCCCGAGGGGCGCTGGGGGGGGTTGGTTCCCTCAGGGATCCCCGAGTCCCTCCCCGCTGTGTGACAATGGCTTTGCTGTGCCAGGCTGGTGCAGCACACCAAGGACCTCATGGAGACGGAGGAGAAGCTCTGCATCAAGGTGCTGAGGACGCTGCAGCAGATGCTGGTGAAGAGGAACAAGTACGGCGAGAGGGTGAGCGCCGTGATCCGTGATCCGTGCAGGCCCCGCTCCCGGGGCTGGCAGAGCCCTCCCCGGGCACCCAGGGGTGCTCAGCCGGTTCTGCCCTGGCCCCGGCCTTGGCATGGGGACACCGGTGACGTTTGTTTGCCTTGGCAGGGCAACCTGCTGCGGAAAATGCTCATGAACAATTACCTGCAGAACAAGAGGTCCAGCTCCAAGGGGGAGATGGGGGATGCTGCCGGGGGAGGTGAGCGCCCCTCTCCTGCCCCTTCCCCTCCTTTCCTACACACCTCAAATTCCCGGCTCCCGAGCCGTGATGGGAGCAGGTCTGAGGGTCATTGGCACATCCCCACCTCCACGGGAGCAGAGGATTTGGGGAGGTGAAGGGATGGCACCGAGAGGCCCCGGCAGCGGTGGAGCTGTGCTGGCTCTGTGCCGCCACAGCATCACGTCCCTCGTGTCCTCCCACGCAGGCCAGGACCAGGACTGGTCAGCCATCGCCGCTGTCCAGTGCCGGCTGGACCGCGAAGGGGCCACCAAGTTGGTGGCCGACCTCATCATGAACACCAAGAACGAGAAGATCTTCCAGGAGAGCATCCTGCTGGCCATCCGCCTGTTGGACGGCGGCAACACCGAGATCCAGGTGCTGAGGGGGATCGGGCAGCCGGGGGTTGGTGTGGGCAGCGTGGGGGCCCAGCGCTCAGCCCTGGGCAGTGGGTTTGGCCAAAATACCTCCTGGTTGTGCTGAAATCTGAAGATTCGGGTTTCCCAGCTCCGTGGATGGAGGAAGGGCTGGAGGATGCGGAAAGGGGCAGGTGGTTCCAGGTTGTTTCTGGAGTTCTGCTGATGCCCTCTGCCGGGAATTCCTAAAATGGCTCAGGGCTGCAGCTCTCGTGGGGGACTGCCGGGGTTATCCCAAACCCGGGAAGCTGAAAAATTGTGTGTGCAAAACCCAGTGGGGCTCCCGGCAGAAACCAGGTTATCCTGGACAACGTCTGGAGCGCTGAGGCTGCTGCTCAGAGGGACAGGCAGGGACACTTTGGGCCCCGTGGTGGGGACCTGAACGAGTGTCCTTTCACCAGAAATCCTTCTACAACCTCATGACGAGCGACAAGAAGTCCGAGAAGTTCTTCAAGGTTCTGCACGACCGCATGAAGAAGGCGCAGCAGGAGACCAAGTCCACGGTGTCGGTGAACATGAGCGACATCGGGAACAAGCCCCGCGAGGACAAGGACGAGCCGGACCCTGGCACCAAAGGTACCGGGACGTGTCCCCTCGTCCCCTCGTCCCCTCGGGAAGGCCAGCACCGGCTCGGTGACAGCCTGAGCTGATGAGGGGACAATTGCCTGTAGGACGAGGAGACACCTTCCTGATGCCCGGCACCCCCACGCGGTACCCGATGGCCGTGGGGTTCCGCAAGGGCCACGAGCCCGGGGAGCAGGGCCAGAACAACGAGATGGGGGTGACGGTGCTGATCATGGAGCCCATCCTGCGCTTCCTGCAGCTGCTCTGCGAGAACCACAACCGCGACCTGCAGGTTGGGGCCGGGGCTCCGGGGCTCTGGGGGTCAGCCATGGGGTTGGGCTGGGGGAAGGCTGGGATGTGCCCCAGTTTGGCCGTGCCTCAGTTTCCCCAGGTGCAATGCACCATCCCTTGAGGATAATTTGGGGCTGTGGGACTGGGGTCACCTGTGGGGTTGGGCTGGGGGAAGGCTGGGATCTGCCCCAGTTTGGCCCCAAAATGCTGTGGCAGCAGCAGCGCCGTGCCTCAGTTTCCCCAGGTGCAATGCACCATCCCTTGAGGACAGTTTGGGGCTGTAGGAATGGGGTCTGTAGGTCCCAGCCCGAATGTCCCTCAAACTGCAGCTGGAGGGGTGTGGGGAGAGAGGGATCGGGATGCCATCCCTGGGCTCTGCTCCACAGAACTTCCTGCGGTGCCAGAACAACAAAACCAACTACAACCTGGTGTGCGAGACGCTGCAGTTCCTGGACATCATGTGCGGCAGCACCACGGGCGGGCTGGGGCTGCTCGGCCTCTACATCAACGAGTACAACGTGGCTCTCATCACCCAGACCCTGGAGACCCTGACCGAGTACTGCCAGGGGCCCTGCCACGAGAACCAGGTCCGGGGGGCTCCCTGGGGGTCATCCCCCAAATCTCATGGCTGAGCAGGGGAGGATTTGGGGGGCTGTGGGGGAAAGCAGCGGAGGCAGGGATGGGTTTGGGGTTCAGAGTGTGAACAGGAGCAGGATGTGGGCAGCAGAGGTCCCAGGGCTCCTGCACAGGGCACCAGCTGCTGCTTGGCTGCAAAATGTGGTGATGGAGATGTGGGGGAAATAATTCAGTGGTGACTGGGGCCCTTTGCAGGGAGAGGGGAGGTTTGGGGGTGCAGGAGCTGAGGCAGGACAGTGTTCTGGGCCAGGTCTTTGCTGGAGGGTGGGGCTGGGAAGACTGGCAGGATCTGAGGGGTAACACAAAGCCCGACTCCCCCAGAGCTGCATCGTGACCCACGAGTCCAACGGGATCGACATCATCACAGCCCTGATCCTGAACGACATCAGCCCCCTCTGCAAGTACCGCAT
>VZTA01022513.1:7813-24048 GCA_013398855.1 Mohoua ochrocephala | reverse complement strand
GGCTTGTGCTCACCCTTCAGTAGTCCTTTATGGCCTCTACGTCATTAACAGCACAAGTGTCCTTTACACCTTTCCAAATACGTCTCAGAAGATGTTGTGCTAGAATCTACCTCTTGTCATTATTTATAAACTGCAAAAAAGATCACCAAGAATTAAATGATTAGCATGAGTCTTATTCTGTAGTAGGAATATATATTGTCGTGATAACATACAGAGTGAAGCGTCCAAATCTCTTCTCATCTAAAATGAGAAGACAGCCTGGAATAAATCCCAACAAATTACGTCTTTCATATCCACACAGATGAACTTGCTGCTGCTGCTGCTTCTAAATTTCTGTTCAGTTCAACTCCTTCTTTTCAAACTTCTGTGTTACTTCCAGACTTTGCATTTGACTGCCTTGAATGGCATTTGGCCATGGTTTCCTACATGTGGGAAGACCAGCTGCCCATGTGCTTCTGGAATGAATCTTTTCCACAGGACAGTTTTGCAACACTTTACTGTGCTGAGATAACAATTAATAAGCAGTGTCTTTATAAATAAGAAGGTAGGACTTGTGGTCTTCCTTAAAGACCGTTGTCTGTACTGAACTTTCAAATGATCCACAGCAGCATTCCCAGAAACTTGTGCTCTGTGTGCAACCCAGAACAAATAGAAGTCACATTCATCCCAGTATTACCACTCTTGTGATCTCAGCAGACCTAGAAGACCAAATGTTTGGAGGAGACACTTCTGGTGTGGACTTGCAAGCACATCTAACCACTCCACTTTCCTGCGTTTTTCTCCCATGGAGGCTGGAGTACTGTTTGCAAACTGAAATAGTGCTGTTGCTGCATCCCCCAGGCACTTTCCTGCTCTGTGTAAGCTTGCGTATTTCTTCCATACACGGTGTAAGCTTTGCAGTTTCAAAGATCTAATCTAATAATAGATTGGTCTACATTTGTGGCATTGCCAGAAAAAGGCATATGTTGTCAGGCAGTTGAAGTCAGCAACAGTGCTTAAGTGGAAATGTGCTTAAACATTGAGAAGGCAGAAATCCAAAATAATCCATCCAAGGTTTGGCTATTAGGAAACTAAAAATACTGTCTTCCTACATATAGGGTTTCCACATGTACTTAGAGAAATACTGTTTGCCTGATGTCTCAAAAGTATTAAAGGGCAATTCTTTTCCTTTCTTGGCTTTGGTGTGATAATAGAAGATGCTGTTGGCATTCAGCTTATCGAAGACTAGTTTAAGAGGAAAGACAAATTGTTGAAATAACTTGAATGGAAAGACCTGTGTAGTGTAATGTGGGAGAGAGAGATGACATTGAGTTCCTTTTTTCTAGCACACAAGGTTTGCAATTCCAGTTTTTCATGTTTAGATTTCCTCTGGGAAAAGAATGCAGCATTGGCTTGAACAAAGTGAATGTATACCATAAGAACCACTGGTCTTCTCTGCGCTGGTGAAAGACTTTGCTTTTAAATTCAGCTGGCTCTGTGGTCCTCCTGACCTTTTACAGAACTGCACTGAGTGGGGGATTGGGCTTTGAGATGGCATATGGAGATATGAGGTTTTGACATGAGTTCTGAGGCAGCAATTATGGGATTTCATGTCTACATATCCCTTAAATATCAGCATATTTAGATGTGTGCTCAGAAATTGGCATCTGTCACAATCATACTTCTGCTGGGGTCAATGTGTGCACACAGACACATATTACTGTTCTAGTAAAAAATTCTTCCATAAATGCCATCGCAGATCAGGAAAGGTTAGGTTTTTAATATTAATGTTTTCTTCTTTAGGACCTCTAGTTTCACCCTAGTCAGCATGCATACGACTCAGTAAGGAAGTAGTAGCAAAGAATTTTATTTCAGTGACTTCTCTAGGGAATTCATCCACTGTAACAAATGCTTCTGCCTCCTGGGACCCACCTGAAGCAGCATCCCAGAAGTCCTTTTTGCCTCGTGCCATTTAGAAGTGACAGTAAAAAAATGAGGTGCTACTATTTTCTGCTTCTTTTGGCACTATTTCTGGAGAGAGTTGAGTTGGTAAATGTGGCTGTCACAGCAGCTATTACCAATGACACAAAATAATTAAGTTGTGGTTTCTATTGTGGTGGGGCCACATCTGTATTTTATAATGATATGTCTGTGCTAGGAGGGAGTGTTATGCTTGATTGTTGTGATGGATGCTTCCAGGAAAACAGGACAGATCTCTAAAAGCAGGTTGTCTAATACTTTCCGTGTACATGAAATGCTGTTGGCTACATGGCAGACCACTAATTGAACTGCGTGTTCTTTCCTCTCAGTTTTCTGATGAGGTGATGAGGAGGGCAGCATCCATCTCATTTTTCTCCCTGTTGCTTTCGGAGGGGATAGCTTCTATGTTTGTTCTTTTCAGCCAGTCAAAGAATGCTGAAGCCAGGTTTTCATGTGATTCTTTAATCAAGTGAATGCTTTCATTTTTTGATGTCTTGAGCCACCACTATGGGGTTCCAGACTTCCAGAAGTCTTGAAGATTTTTGGACACAGATGCTCAGCAGTGCTGAGAAGCCCTGGTAGTCCCTGGTTCTTGAATCCTGCTGAACTGTGCTTCATGCAGAAATTACACTGTGAACATGCTGTGAAATTTGGAGGCCTTGAGAACACTCTCTCTTTTTCCAGTATTTAAAATATTTTCTGTAGGTTGTCTCAGATAAATTGGAGAGTATTGTAGTGTAACTGTGACATCCTGCTCTTTGGTTCTTAGAGACACATGCTCTTCCTGTTGCACCCAATTTAGAGGGAAAAATTTTTCCTGGGCTTAGGCAGCAGACACACTCCATGTGCTCTGGCATTCTCCTGGAGGGGCCGGGAGCCCTACAGGTGTTGGGGATGCTGCCCAGAACTGTGCTGATGCTCTGCTGAAGGTGAACATGAGTTTGCAAAATGTCGTGCTAACCTTCCTGCCGTTGCTGGGGACCAGCTGGAGAGAAGCTGGGTTTTTTTCAGTAGATGTTGCTGTACATATGTTGGTTTGTCAGGGAAAAAAAAAACCTTTTCAACTATATGTGGTGTTAAGCCTTAAGGCTGAAGCTTTTTTTGTTTGTATGTCTGCAGAATCCCATGTCACATTTGATTTGTATCTCCTGTTAGAGGTGACATTGTGCTAAATGCTGAACAAGCTGGGGATGCTGCGCTGCATGTGACCTGTGATGTCAGAAGATGAGCATGGAGCAGAACAGAGGCCACAGGGGATCGGGCAGGGGGAAGCTCAGCCTTGTGTCCATTGGCTTGATGGCTGCTACCACTCTTCTTCACCAAGAGCACTCCAGGAAGGGGAGAGGACCAGCACAGGAAATTGGGATTCTGCCTGCTGGTGGCAAAAGCCTCTGAAGCAGCAAGAAGAGATACTGGGGCTTGGCTGAGAGATTAGATGTCAAACCTTGATAAGGCAAGAAATTTCGGTGGGCGAAAAGGGAAGACAAGTGCACGCACGAGCCATGGAAATGCTTTTGGAGGGTGCTGGAGTGAGCAGTCAGTGAGCAAAGTTTTTGTCTCTGTGTCAGTGCAACACAGCAGGTCCTGGATGTGATGGGAAGCCTTAAGGGATATGGTAAGAGAAGTAACTAAGAACTAAGTAGTAAAAATAATAAGAGTTTTACCAGCTCCATTGTGCATAGGCAGGCAGCAGGGAATGTGGGTCACACAGTATGAGTTAGCCAGAAATAAAATCCAGGTCTGTTAATGCCTCAGGCCTCTCCATAAACACCAGACTGTGACTCTTTCCTTCAGCACAGCTTGGATGGGAAAGGACCTCCATTTTAGGTGGAAGATGAGGCTCTGCTCAGTCCAGCTGCTAATCATGTTCCCCTGCTGTTTGCCTTTGCCAGGTGCAAGTTCTTCAGCCTCACGGAAACCCCTGAGGACTACACTATCATTGTGGATGAAGAGGGCTTCCTAGGTGAGTGTCAGCACGTGCCACTTTGGTATCCAGCCTGAGGGTGGACGAGGAAAACATGTCATGTCACTGAGACTGTAAACCAAAATGTTTGTAAAACAGGTCTGTTTGTCAGTGCTGGTAGCACAGCTCTGAAAGGTGCTTTGATCACTTAAGCACACTGTCTCTGCTGCCATGCTGTACAAGGCAATTCAGATATGGAATATGAATATATTTGAATGCTGGGAGAGGATCACACACAAGTCTTAAAGAGTAGTTTAAGCATGTTTGAGAAAGCAAAACCATCTGTGTACGACTGCATTAAAATGAGCTGGCCTGTGTCCCCAAGCCTCCACAAGCATACCACATCTTGCATTTCCAGCTTCTATCAACCTCTGTCTTTGAAAGGAGCACTTGAAGATGAATAGTTTGCATCATCCCTGCAGCCAGCACAATGCTGTGGAGTTGTGAATCAGCTCCTTTGGCTCATCACTGAAAGCTGTGATTTATCCCCCTTTCTTACACCCAGCTCTCCCTGTACTAAGTGTGCCATCTTTGCCTGGGGTGGCCGAAAGGGTCAAAGGTGGAGTTGGCTGTGTGTCACAAAAGGTCATTGGCATGTGCTTGAGAGCTGCAGATTCTTGGCATTGTGCAAGTGCTGATGTAGAGAATGGTTTGGCTCTGTAGATGGAAATAGTTTGTAATAACCTTTATCATGTGCGGAGGTTTTGTTTGTAACAGTGTTATTGAGGTCGTGGAATGAGGAAGTGTTGGGCAGCTATTATTATTTTTGTTCGGTCGTTCTTTCTGTGTTTGGAATTAAAAGTCCGCACATTTTGAGGTCAGAGAAAATTCACTAAAATATGAAAAAAGAGGATTTCATTCCTGAATAGGAATTAACTCTTGAGAACCTTATTGTCACACTGTAATATTCAGTGGTTTTGTAATATCCAAACCATAAGGAGAAAATTTGAAATGACACCATCTTTATTTCGTACTGAGTTTTATGATCAGTAGCCCTGCTGAAGTAGGCCCTTTTCTGCTTCAGAAATACTCATAAGCATGTACTAGAACAGGCTACATTTTAGACCTGTACAGTGGTACCTGAAGATTTTAGTAAATTAATCACTAGGCTGAGAATGCTAAATGGAGCTTTACAGCTATATCTGTTTATAATTTGGGAGTTTTGGGGTTTGATTGAAAGTCTATGCAATGTACTTTTGCTCCCAGAAGAGGAGATGACATGGGGTTCTGCTGCCAGTGTCACTTGTCGTATTTTTTTAAGGGGCATATATGCAAGAATTTTACTACTATTGGTAGTATCAGCTTTTTTGTTATCAGTGGCAACCGAGGAAAATAAATTCTAATTTGGTTTTGCCATAATAGTAGGATGCAGAGCCTCCCTCTAAGACCTTCATGTTAAGCAAAGGCTCACTAAAGGAGGAGAAAGTTTCTGGGTTATTTTCCAAGGGGCACAGCACGTGGCAGAGCAAGAAACCCAGAGATTCTCATTCTTAGGAGGGAGTCTGTGTCACTGAACCTGCAGGTGCCAGGGGTACCAGTTGCTAAGGTGCCCCTGAGCATGCCTGGGGCATGCTCATCTCCAGTATCATGTCTGTCTGACATCCATGGCACTCGTTTCTCTGCCCAGTTGGCATGACACAGATTTTTCAATTCAGTCACTGGTGACAAGCTGAATTGCAGCCACCCCTGTACAGTCTCCAGCAGCCACACTGCTGTTTATCTCTCTAGAAGTTATACTAGCTTGAAACAAAGGTGACCTCAAGCAGTGGTCTTGCTCATCCGTCCTGAGGGAGTGTTGCACTGTGCACCATTGGTTGTGCTCAGAGCAAATCCCAGGTCTGGCACGACCACTGTCCTCAAGAAGCTGCATGTCCCACTGGTGCCCAGGTTATCTCTGTGAAGCAGGCAGTGCTGCTGCAATTCAAAGCAGCAGCCCTCTCTGTTTGGATCTTCTGTTACCTTGGCTCTCCCTGGCACCTGAACTTAGTGCTGATAGTCACAGTGCCCATGTACCTTCCATTGGGCCGTGGTTTTGGGATATAACATCCCCGGTTTTTTCAAATACACCGTGTGCAGTTGGAGTGCTAAAGCAGGGTTTTGCAGGAGAAAAGATCAACTTCCAGGCAGTGCATAGGAAGGAGGGAGCATGCTAAGGCCGTCCTCTGCTACAGCATGGTATGGAAGCCAGGTGCAAAACCCAGCCTGGGTAGTAGTGTCACAGAGCTGCTGGCTTCATCACCTTCTCTGTGCTTTCCTTTGTAAGTGATGATCTGCTGGCGAGACCTGTATACACCACATCCTGCTAACTCTCCTACCACAGCCCCCATATCCTTTGGGTTTGTATCCAGCCCATGTTCTTCTTTCTGAATTGTCACTACCACATCCAAAGCTTCATCTCATGGTTAGCCCTGTGTGCAGTTCCATCTCTGTTCCTCAATTCAGTGTGGTGGAAGTTTTTCATAGTCTGGAGAAGTCCAGGATCTAACATATAGGATGCTATGTAACAGTGAAAGGGCTCTGCTTCATTCCCTGCTTTCCCTCACAGTCTAACTAGAAATGTCTCAGCAAGAGAAAGTTCACTTTTCCATTGTATAGCCTGTAATCAGCACATGAGCTTGAACAGAATCAAAATCTCTGAGTTCCAGCATCCTACCTTCTTGCAAAACAGCACCAATCATGTCTGCCTCGAGTGCATCAGCTGCTGCTTGTCCTGAGTAGTGAAGTGCCAAATTCAGCTCAAGAATTACACGGTAAATCTTCACCTTTGATGAGCAGTTCAGATAGCAAGTCCAACAGTAAATGGCTTTCTTTTTCTTTCCAGGTAACTTTTTTTCTTGCAGTGCTTAACAAACTCAATGTAAGTCTCTGAAGGACAGGTTTTTCTGTGTGGAAAATGAGAACCTTTCTTTTTCAGGCACCTGTATGAATTTTTTTGCTGCAGCAGCAATGAGAAGGTTGTCCTGTTAGCTGGCATCTTCCATGTTAGCCAGGCCCTTTCTCCTGCACATCACAAACACCGCTGATGGGGAAAGAGCAGGCTGAAGAAATACTGGCACTTTCATCAGTCCTTGAGGTTAACACTTAAAACATACTGACATGCAGTAATCACCCTTAACTGTTTTGTCAAAAAATAATCCCTAGGCTTGTTTCCCTGGGAGCAACAAGTGAGTGAGGCTGGTAAAGAAATTGTCATTTCTTCTCCCCAGAAAATGTCCACAGTGCGAAGCCATAACCTGCTTAAGCATTCATCATGCTGAAGGAGAATGGCTACAGCCTAATTCTTTGCTTTAATTCCCTGGTGCTGAGGTGGGGATTATATTTGCACAGAACCTTGTTTGTTCCAGTGGCCATTTCTTGAGCTTTGGCCTGCTAATGAGGAAGAATTTTATTCGGCGAATAACACAGGGAACTGTACACAGAAAGCTCTTTTCCTGGCTGATACTGAGATGAACTAGCAGAAAGTTTGGCCATGGGCCCTCCTGCATGAAGACAAATGTCTCAGCTAGTGGGGTGCTTGGATAGCCATGTGCAGTCCTGGCATTTATCCCCCTGCTGCACAGCCAGCACATGGCAGAAAGGTGGAGCGGCTGCTGCTCCCTGAAATATAGGAACATTTGTTTGGCTGGTTTGCTTTTTTCCCCAAAGTTTGGCTGAAAGCAGGAGCTGTTTGTGCATTTGCAGATATGCCATAGTCCCTGTGTTCTCTGCGTAGTCTCTTCCTTTTTCAGAGAGCAGCATGGACAGACTCACTGTCTCTGGGCAGCTGCATGAACAGAACTTCTAGCGTGTGGTCTTGCTGGTCCCAGTAGTCTCTGTTCATCGAAGGTTTTAGCTTTCACACACTGAAAGGAAACACATGCCATCACACCTGGAGATAGCTGTCATCTTGAAAACCCTGTTTATATGCACTGGGAACATCTGCTTAAATGGAGCCCGGTACAGTCTGTCACCCAGGTGAAGCTGTCCTGAAGATGGATTATTGTAAAGCAACATGTTGCTAACATTATCAAGGTGAGGTTACTGGCTTCCTGGCCTTGCCACTTCGTTGATGTCCCTCGCATCCAGTCTTTCATGCAGGCAGTGAACTTTGAAGGTATTGAAGTAGGGAAAAAGAAATCAAGTGCTAGGGTGTCGGGGTTTGACACTGGCTAAGCACCAGGCACCCATGAAAAAAATGATTCACTCATTTTCCTCTGCTATAGCTAAGCAGAGGAGGGAAAACTAAAATGAAAAACTTCATGAGTTGAGATAAGGATTAGGGGAAAAACATTTCAAGGGCAAAACAGGTTCAAAAGTTATACAGTATAAAGAAAATTTATTATTAACAGAATTAAAAGTAAAAAGGGTAATGAGAACTAAAATAAACCTTTAGAACACTTATTTTCTTCCCAGCCCCTCCCTCTTTCCCACCGACAACACAGGGAGACAAAACATGGTCTTTTGGTCAGTCTCACTTCTTAAAAATCTTTCTTCAGTATGCTTAAGGAAAAGAGTTTCTTTCTTCTGTTGTGCCGTGGGGTCCTTCCCACGGGAGGTAATTCTCTATGAATTTCTCTAGCGTGGTTCTAATTTTCACGAATAGCAGTCCCGCCCGACCTGCTGTAACATGAGTCCCTCCCACGGGCCAAGCAGTCTTCCCACAACTGCCTGGCATGGGTCATTTTAGTTCATGGGGTTTAGTCTTTTGAGGATAAACTGTTCTAGTTTGGAAGCAAGGGTTCTCTTTCTCTGTCTCTGGAAGCAAGGGTCTTCTCTCTCTGTTCGAGTTTCTCGCTAGATTACAGCTTTTCAGCATCCACTCGCTCCAGCGTGAGCACTTTTTCTCACGGGCTGCGAGTGGATCTCTGCATCCCCCCATGCGCTTCATGGATTACAGGGAAACAATTTGTTGTATTAGTCCTCATCACGGCTTGTAAAGAGATCTCAACTCCGATGCTTGGAAGACCTCCTTCCTCTCCTTCTTTTCACTGACCTCAGTGCCACTATGTTGGTTCTCCTCACGTGTCCTCACTTTTTTTCCTTTTCTCTGACTCAGAAGAAAATTGTTGTCTGTAAGGTATTATTGTTCTCAAGTTCTATTAATTGAAAAGTTCTTGCAGAGCTTCGCTATGCTGAAAAGGTTGATCTTGTCTGTGCTCCGTGGCAAGGAATTGTTCGCCATGTTTTCGTCTCTGGCCACGTGGTCTCTGCCAGCATCGCACAGGCCACACCGGCCGCCGGCTCCACTCAGCGTCTCTCTTCATGCCGGGCACTGAAAAGGAAAAGTTGTTGCCACCCCTGCCCTTCTGTCCGCAGCACGGCTGGTTAAAAACAGCTAAGCAAGTAAAGTTCATTGCGAGCCATGTTGAGATGGCAGCGGCCACGCCGCCCCGGCTGCGTGGGCACTCCTGGCACTGGTACTGGCAACATGGTCTCGGCCGCATAGCTGCTCACAGCACCGGGATGGCTCCCCTGGCAGCACAGCCCCAGCCGCCACACCGGGAAGGACCTCGGCGGCCGTGCCAGGAAGGGGCCCAGCAGCCCCCTCGCCACCCCTCGGAGGGGAAGAAGAAAGAGAACTTCCCACAATTTTTCCTTTCTTGAATATGTCATTACGGAGGCATTACCAGCTTCTCTAATTGGGCTAGCAATCTGCCCATTGTCAGAGCCTTCAGCGATTGGCTCTGTGCTGGACATTGTAGAAGTTTCGAGCAGCTTTTCCCGCCCACTAAAAACCAGGCTGTGTTAAACCAACACAAAGGGTCAAGGGAGGAGTGAATCACTGTGATTTTCAAATTTGTAAACATGCGTATTCTAGATTCAGGGAAATTTGGGGTGAGGGACACACATCACCTTCATGTACTCTGGCCGTCTTCTAGAACTGGCAAGACCATTTCATGTGGATTATTGCAGTCAGCAGACCTTAGGTCCTGACTGACCTCTTCTGGACCAGAACCAGAGAGGAAAAGCCATTTCATTTCAGCACTGAAGCAGCAGTGAGAAAGGTCCTTCTGAGGTGCAGATCCACTGTGAACACAGAGCAAGACTCTTGGTCTCCTCACACTGGAGTTTCATCTGCAAGATGGATGTGACAGTCCTTCCTTAAGCCTTCTTTGGCTGCCTGATATGGCTAGTAACTTCTCTAAGGCGAAGTCCATTCATTGACACATTTTCTAGGAGGAGGTGGTTCTTAGTCTCAGCTCATACTTCACAGTAAATTGCCCGGTACGTTAAGAATAATGGAACTATTTGAAAAATCTCAGCTAGTTAGGGTGCCAGAAAAATTTTCATTCTAATAAGAAAAGGATAAAAATAAAAAAGCCATCTTGCTGGCAGTGCTTTGTTTTGATAACCGTCATCCTCAGACAACCCTGTCTGACCTTGGATTCAGGACCATCATATACTTAGTACCACACTGAGTTCCTATTTCAATAACATCAAAACAGTAAATTCCTTCCAGTGTCCTCTTTTCCTGTATGTAAACTTTTCCTGTATATATATATATATATTTATAAAGTGTTCTCTCTCTTTTCCTGAGAAAACAGCTTATAAATAAGTCCAAGCACAGAACCCATCTAGCTAGGAGCAATCTTTAACTTTCTTTAGAGATACGGAGGGAAGCAAGCTAATAGTTGCATCTGGTTTTCTGAATATTCCTTCTATAATTATTTTTTCTTTAATTTTTAATTGCCCAGTAACTAGGCCTTTGTAGGTGAGGCACGGTGGCATAATTTGCTTGCTGACATTTATAGTGTTAGATTCTTTCCCCGGCTGGCCAGGAGCACCTGTGGTTGCTAGGCAGAGCATGTTTTTCTCTACTAAACGCGTGTACAATCACTCTCTTCTGATCTTTGTATTGGCTAGACTATGCTTTGTCGGGGGTTTTCAGGTTTTTAAGTGATGTGGTATTAATGACCTCAAGTCAAATTAAAATGTGGCAATTTGACTATTGCCTAATTAGAAATATGTGCTTGGCTGGGGAGGCTTTTCCTGCAATGCATCTCTGCTGATATAGATCAATAAACATTTTGGGGATCTGTGATTACATGGGATTTCTGCCCTCTCCAAAGAGGCAGTAGGGTTTGGTGGTTAAAGCTTTTGGGGGAAGGAAGGAAAACTAGAAATATGTAATATTCCAAGGTCTCCTTTGCGTCACCTGGGGAAAGGAGCACTTTATCTTCTTCTTAGAGCCTGTATGTGAGTGGGTTTGCAAATTTTGACAGCATATATTATTCCTTATGTTTGTAACCTGCCACATAGAGTCTTTTGGTTCAGTTTCTCTGCTCATTCCTATTTTAAGAAGTACTGCATAAATAATACATATTTGTTACTGCTTCCTCCAGCAGATGGGTGTGTATTGAAATCTACTTCTGTTTCACAGCCTGTGGTGAGAAAGCCAAGACCACTTCCTGAACCACTTGACTGGCCATGATTTCCTCCTTTAAATTTATTACATCTTGGCTGCTTCCTAGCGCTTTCCAAGGTCCAAGATAAATGAGCAGATAGATACCAGGGCTCATTCTTATCAACCCCTCTCATAAATGCAGGACCTACAAAGCTTTTCTGACTGAAACAATGAAACAATTCATTGAAATTTTAGGTTGCTCTCTAAGATCAGGATGCAGCTCAACAGAAAAGTAGCAGCCCTCCTTATTTTTTTTCACTAAGAGAGCATTTGACAATCTGCTTGTTCTTCCACTGGTGCGTTTCTGGTTTTTTCTGAAGGGTGGGCTTAAGGGGAAAGGGTGGCTTGCCTTTGTTTCTGCTGGAGCTGACTGTAGTCTGCCAGCTGTAAGGAAACCCCAGGGTGCTAAATGTGCAAGGAAGGGCCAAGGCTGAACACACACTCTAAGACCTTTTGAAGCATTTATATATTGTAAGTGCAGGTAAGACTGTGATTTGTCATCTTTCCCTACTTTTTAAGTGAATTTTATATGGAGCACCCTGTGAGAGATGGTTAAGTGCTGTTGCCCTCTGTAATAGGCTGAGAAGTGAAGCACAGGGAAAGCTGAGGAATCAGTGATACAACCGGCAAAATGAGTCCCTTTTTCCATGGCTGAAAACATTCAACCATCAGTTCCCAATCTTTGCTAGCTGTGAATCTACTTCAAGTTTAAGCCATACTTTTCTCAAGTTCATGACGTGAACAAGGAAGTGGGTTTGCTTCACCTTGGCTATGGCCTCAGTCTAGAAATGGAATCTTCAGTAACCCGTGAGAAAAAACAGTCTGTCATCATCTGCAAATAGAGAAAACATCTCTTTCGTGGTAACTGTTGCAAAATGCCAGTGCGCAGCACTCCCCGGGATTGGTCTCTGAGCAGGTTTGCCAGATGTTCTCATGAATGCAGGAGATGACTCAGGTTTCCCAAGGATCAGCAGTCATTCATCAAGGTGAGAAAATTTCTGTTCCTGACGGGCTTGGAGGATTCTCCCGATCAAGTGAGATTGGAAAGCCAAAGAAATCCTGTCTGTACTCAGATAGAGGCTCTCAGGCAGAGGTTGCAGGTTTTGTGCCCAAAAACTTCATCAACTCATCAACTTTATTTTCTCCTGGTGCCAGTGATCAGTCTTTTCCAGCTTTCCAGGCACAAAGTCTCCAGAACTAATGATGGATCAAGGGTAACTCATAATCCCAGTGCAATGTGTGTAGTTGTTCGGTTTTCACTAGAATCAGTTGAAATCCTTTTATCTGACTCTAGAAATGCAGACTGGTGCATGTGCATGACTCCAAACTAACAGTTCTCTTTTGAGGAGAATTTGCTTGATGCTTTGATCTAATTCTTGTGCAGTTAATACAAAGAGGGGATGATTTTTCTTTGCACGCAGTATTAAGTTGATGGTGACACACTGGCCAACCATCATCATCTTCAGGCTTTTGGCCTGACAGTCACAGTCATCTCGGGTTTGTGGAAGGGCTTCTCCGTGGGCAAGTAAGCCTTTCTCAAGTGAGCAGCTTTGCTATTGCAATCGCAAGGTGAAGACACAGGGAACCAGAGCACCGTGGTGAAATTCATAGGTCTGCTGCACGCTTTTCTGTTTGACCTCGGACAAGCCTCTCATTGTGTCTCAATTTCCTCATCTGAGAAACAGGGATAATCCAATTAAATCACCTCATAACAGGCCTTGTAAAGATTAATTAGTAAACGTGGAAATGCTTTGATAATGTAACAGGCGAGGGCCATTATAAATAATAATAATAATGGATAATGTAACAGGCAGGGGCCATTATAAATAATAATAATTGAGGTAGCTTCTGTCCCTCAGGATTCCCTTTTACAATGGGTGTACTTTCAGCCTACAGAAAAATCATGTCTGTAGTGGAACAGATTGGAGATTATGGTGGGAAAAAATACCCCTTATGGGAAAAGTTACATAATCTTTTAAAAATCTCATATTTTAGCATTTAATCTTGCACGGGATTAAGATTCCCAACATCAAGGTTACAGTCATACAGTTAGGAATTTAGTGGCTCCATCTTCAAGTCTTGTTTGAAACGTAATTATTTGCTCTACTCTGTCAGTTCAGTGAAATCTTGTCTGAAATACTGTCTTTTCAAAAAAAAAAAAAAAAGAAAATACTTTTTTTGCTATTTTGTTTGAAAATGCAGAAGGAATTATAAATCTGAGTCCAACTGCATTGGTTCTTCTTTTGATATTCTTTTATTTCTGTGGGTTTAGCTTTTCAGTGGAATGCGCTACCTGTGTCCCCTTGCTGGCAATAACCACAGCTGGCAACATTGCCTTCGACTGTCTGGGCTAGGCCCTCTCCACCCTCACCTTGCAGAGTCTACGAGCAAAGCGTTTGCCAGGAGTTTTTGAAACACAGGGATAGTTTTGTCAGGAAGTGGGAAACCTGCTGATTTCTGCAGTTCCTGTTACTGGACCATCAGAGACAAAGTCCTCAGTTCCTTTGGGCTCTGGCTCCCATTTCCTCATGAAGGAGGGTGAGGAGAGGCTGGCCATGGCAGTGCTTTCCTGGCTGGGTGTGAGAAAAACCATGGTTGACAGATTGGGAAGGACCTAGCTCTTGATCATAGCACAGAGCAGGCATCAAGGTCCCTGCACTCAAGAAGCAATCCTGCGCAGGACAGATGCACCCACAGCCATGCTCTGAACCCATCTTGAGCCAAACTTTTAGTCTTCGTTGCTTGTCAATAAAGAAAAAGCCAATTTCTGCTCCCTTCTTCGTTCTCACGAGCAAATGTCAGCTTTTGGAGATTGGATCTGGTTTTAATTTTCCAAGTTTGCTCATTATTAGTGATGTGCTATCCTGTGAAGAGGAAGAAAAAGAGCAGCCTGATTTCCTGAGAACTGACCAGAGCCTAACCTGGATTTGTCTTCCCAACCCAGCTCTCCAGTGAGAGTGGGCATAATCATTATTTCTGGAATCTACCATACCATGTTCCACATTTTTAGCCAAACATAATAATGATGCTTTGTTTTTGGAGTATATTCATATTTCCTCTCTTATGAGACCTCTGTGAGGTAAGGATTATTTTCTCCCACCTATGAGGAAACTGGTAAAAAGGAGACCAAATTACTTGTTTCAGGTCACATACATACTTTGTGGGACAAATCAGATTTTGTCTTAACTGGAAGTCCAAACTGGCATCTCTTTATCTGCACTTCAAAATCAGACTTTATTTACCACTGTATTGCAACAACCTGCATATCGGTTCTAAGACACTACTGTGAAACTGTGGTTCCCTCATGATCCTCCGTGTAGTCTGTAGTGAGTCCGTCATCCCTCTGTGTCCGTGGCCAGGTGGGAGTTGTGCTTTTACATGATAACAGATTTTGTATGTAGACTTGACTTTCCTGTGCAATACCTTTTATTGCTGGGTCAGTGTCTGGCCTGGCAAGAACCTTGTCTCTTTCTCTTAAACTCAGACTTTGATATTAGTCTGAGTTTTTTGTTTCTTGCAACAGAAATCACAAGTAGAAAGCTGATAAAGGAGGCCACCAGAAATGGATTTTCCAAGTGGGCATTTTTGTGCATTTCACAGACTGCACCAATCTCATTGGAAATGCACTTCTTCTTTTTGTTTAATTCTCAAAAAAGTCAGTGTAAAAGTATAACCAGCTTAGTTTTTAGATTGCCGACAAAGTTTCAAGTTACAAGGATTGCAAGAGGAGTAGTTGAAAATGAGATGAAAGCAGGGGTTTCTATATAAGCATTTCCTTTTATCAGTCCTTGATTGCTCTCTTAGTGGACACTTGCAATGGAGCTCTTTTCTCAGGAGGTGCTGCTGCTTTTAGTGGAGAGAAGGCAGCCTTCTGATATATGGATTTGCAAGTTCAGCATCAGCCCGTCAAGAAGGACCAGTGTTTGTTATTCTGTGGCCTGATTGAAAACAATAGTTGCATGCCCTAGTTAGATGTTGAGTCCCTTGGAAAGCAGAGGGGATACTTGTCAGAATCAGGATTTCAGAGCTGGGCTATGTGTTTGTACAGCTTTATTTAATTCCAAGTTACCCTTGGGTTATTTAATTTCCTGACAGCTGCAAAAACAGTCTTCTCAGATAACCATGGCTTCTAATTAGGCAATGTGCCTAAAATGGTAGAATGTTTTATTTGACCATGACACTAATGTTTTGTATGCAGCTTGGAGATGAGAAAGTACAGCAAGTTGGAATTTCAGCTTCCTTTGGCAGAGCTGTGTCTCTCTTGTGATCTCCAGTGAATAATGCTAAAGGCATGCCTGCTCCTCTGCCTCTGCGCTTCAAACACCTCTCATTGTTTTGGACTGTGTCATCAGTAAATCTGCCCTTCAGCTGGAACCACCTTCCAGAAATATGTTTTATCAGCACAGCAGGACTAACATGACTTGCATAGCTGAGGCTATAGAGCGTTCCAGGGACACACAGACAACAAGAAAGCAGGTGAGATTTACCTGTAGCCGAGGGTTGTAGCTTCTTAGGGGTTCTGTTACACTGCATAGCTGCCCAGATGTTGCTTTTATGGCTTGTGCACTTAGTGCATGTAGTGGGTTGGGGCTGGTTATACACCGAGCACCAACAAACTATTCACTTACTCGCCTCTGCTATAGGTAAGCAGAGAAGGGGAAATTAAAAATTCACTTTTTGTGAGGTGAAATAAGGATTATTGAGGAAAAACGGAAGAACTTCAAGGCAAAACAGGCTCCGACTTAAGTATAAAGAGGATTTATTACTAACAGAAGTAAAAGTGAAAAGAAGTAATAAGAAATTAAAGTAAACTCCCAGAACAACCCCTCATTTCCAGTACCCTCCTCCTTCCAACCAATCTGCGCAAGGGAAACAAAACATGAGGTTTGGTCAGTGCATTCATTTCTTAAGAGTCTTTATGTTTAAGGA
>VZTA01022510.1:0-98650 GCA_013398855.1 Mohoua ochrocephala | reverse complement strand
GTGCTGGGAACCCCAGAGGTGGACGCAGAACTCCAGACTGGGTCTCGTGAGAGCAATATCCTCTAATTTAATGTTGCTTCTAGGACATAAACTGCTGTTTCTAGCCAGCATCTGCATTATTTCTATTAGTGTATGTAGATCTCTTTCTGGTCACAGATCTGTTGATGGAGGTTGAATCTATTAATGCAGTTATGCCAAGGACTGGGTGTAATTTGCAAGTTAGTATATATTAAATATGTCCTTCTTCTTCCCATCACAGAGAATATAAATCTTCTGCATATTCTGCATGTACAGCCTGATTTGTTAGCTCAGAATACTCATGTTCTCTCCTTTCAAAGACTCTTTTGTTAGTGAAGCAGGAGATCATCCCATAAACAATGTCATTTACTAGCATTTAAGAGGATTTAATATTTCTTTTCTCTGCAAGATTTTTGCTACTTGCTGAGAAATAATCCGCTAGACTGGATTTTGTTTGAGGATTAGTATTTCCCTAAATATCAATATTAAAGTGTAAAAAAGTAATTCATGCCCATGTCATATGCACTGACCTTAGTTTAGATTTTTTTTCTGCTTCTGAAGCAGTTGAAAACGAACTGAAATTTCTAATCTAATTCCAGAGAATTTGCATGATAAATACAGAAGCATATGTAATGAATAATGAACAATAGTCTCGAACTGTCCATTTCTTGTTTTAAAGACTGATCTTAAAAACTAGTAGTTTTTACTTTTTTACTGTAAATTAGAAGCTGTTTCCCTACATTTTCTTTACATATTCTCCTAATTAAGGTAGAATAAAATTCATTTTGAACCTGAAAAAAGCTATTTCTTACCTGCAATCTGCATTTATAAATTGAATTAGCTTATTTCAGTCAACCGCACCCTCCAATTTAAAACTGTAAGCATAAACCATAATCACAAAAGATATCTCAGTAAGCAGGCTTTGATAATCTAATTCCTAAGAGGACATTTCAGAGTCAGCAGACTTTGTTTCACTATCTTTTTTTCCTCAATGAATGATTGAATATAGGCTTCTGCAAGTGAAACTTTACGAGTGGAAGTCCAAACCTCATTAGAAGAGAAGATACTTTTCCCATGTATATTTGACCATCCCATATGTACTTTGAAGTGAGCAAATCAAACTGTGCTCTTACTGTGCTTCCCATGTTGGTTTCAACAGCTAAATGTTTAAACTAGTACAGCGACAGCCCAGAGAGCTTCAGTTGTTCACACCATTGTTGAGTTGATCTTTACCTGGTATGAAATGAGGCCTTCATGAAATTAACTTCCTATTTTGATGAAAGGCGTCATGTGAGGAGCAGCTGAGGGAGCTGGGCATGTTTAGCCTGGAGAAAAGGAGGCTCAGGGGAGACCATATTGTTCTCTACAACTCCCTGAAAGGAGGGTGTAGTATGGTGGAGGTCAGTCTCTTCTCCCAAATAACAAGAGGCAGGTTGAGAGGAAGTGGCCTCAGGTTGTGACAGGGGAGTTTTAGATTAGGTATTAGAAAAAATTTCTTCACTGAAAGGGTTGTAAAGCATTGGAATTTTCTGCCCAGGGGAGTAGTGGAGCCACCATTCCTGGAATTGTTGGACAAATGTATGGATGTGGCACTGGAGGACATGGTTTACAGAATCACAGAATCACAGAATGAGCTAGGTTGGAAAAGACCTTTGGGATCAACGAGTCCAACCTATGACCTAACACCTCCTCATCAACTAAACCATGGCACTGAGTGCCACATCCAGTCTTTTTTTAAACGTGTCCAAGGACAGTGACTTCACCACCTCCCTGGGCAGACGATTCCAGTACCCAATCTCTCTTTCAGTGAAGAATTTTTTCCTGATGTCTAACATGGCAGTGGTGCTGTGTTGATGGTTGGACTTGATGATCTTAGAGGTCTTTTCCAACCTTAACATTTGTATCAGTCTGTGACTTAACTTGCTTTGAGCTCTTCAGATTTTGTGCGTTCCATCTTGGACAGAAAGACGCTACCAAATCCCTGTGGTCCTCAGGGGCTAAAGCCATCTGTGATAAAAACAGTTGTTTGAGTGTTCTAGTTTGGGTTTGTTGCTGTTCCAGGAAGACACTTCCATGCACCAAGGTCTCACTTTGTGTATTGTCCTGCTTCTTGGCAGATGAAGTAAATGTAGTCCTCCATGCATTTTAGAAGCTGGATGTTTAGGGTCCACAACCTTGCAATATTCCATTAGTCTTCCTTGCCCTGTCTCCAAGCAGAAGCAGATAAGAATAAGGACACGCTTATGGTCACTTTCTTAACCATCTCTCAGTTATAAAAGCATTATAATTTAGGCTGGAGGATGCCTTCAGAGGTCATCTTGTTCAACCCACTGCTCAAAGTAGAGCCATTCCCAAAACAGGATAAGTTTATTTGGAACCTTCTCCAGCTGAGATATAAATATTTCCTGAAACACCGATTCCATAATCTTTGGGGGAATCATATCCTAGCACTCAGCCACTCCTTGTGAAAAACATTGCCTTAAATTTAGGCTGTATGATAGAGGTGGCTTAAAATATTTTTTGATCTCTGATTTAGGGTTATTGAGAAATTTCAGACTCCAGACTAGGAGGAGCTGTAGCCTAGGATTAGGAGTTTTAAATGTTATGGAACTGTAAATTTACCTAAAAACTGGACTATGGCCTACTCTAATAAACATTTTGCCTGCATTTTTCAAGGGCTACTTCTTCAATTCCAGTCCCCCAATGTCTCCTGGCTCCTTTTTTTTTGCTGTGTTCTCTGCTGAATTAAATCTTCTTATTGGGCCTGATACCTTCTCCTCCAAAGAAAGAATGCATCAGAGGGGTAAGCAACAGGAACTCCTTGCTAAAGAAAGTGCTCAGGCTGTCTGTTGTTTTGGTGTGTGGGAGATCAGTTCCCTGATTTATAAACAAATGATGAGGTGAGGTAAAAAGCAAAGAAGTGGATGGCTGAGTAGCCATATAATACATGGACTTGAAAATTGAATTTATAAAAGCTGAAGGTGTGAGAATGCGAGGAGAAAGAAGAAATGAGCCAGGAGACAATGCTGGAAAGAAGATGAAATGGAGAAAAATAAGAGTGGTTTGTTCTTGTTATATGGAATATAAGATAGCTGTATTGTTTTCATAAGCAGATGGTTTCTCTTTTTGCAGCATGTTTTACCGCAAATTAGAAGTGCTTCCAAATACAGTCAGGTAATTTTAAACATAAATACAAAGAGTGTAGCATTGACATTCTTTAAATATGTGACTTTGACATTGGGATTCTGCCAAATCTGAGAAATATAAATCTTTATGCAGCACAGGATATTATTGACTAAAACGAGTTATGTGGCTCACACCTCCTGCTTCAGTGTTAAGAAAACTTGGTACTAGAGGCATAAGATGATGCTATTTGACTTTCTTCCTGGCCAGTTTGTTTACACTTTTTCACTGGATCTGTAGCACCACACTTTGAGGTTCCTGTGTGCAACGTCCTTGAAGTTTGTGCAGCCAAACACCTCTGTGCAGCTAGAGGAGAAATAAAAGACAGACTTTGTTCATGCTAATTTGGATTTAGCAGCCAGCCAGTAATGCCAAGACAGAGAAAACTATTGAAAATTGAGTTGCAAAATGAGGTGCATGATAATCCTGTAAAAATATACAGATGTCAAAACTCCATATTCTGACTTTAAAAGCCCTCTTTTTCATAAACTCAGTTTCATGTTGTATTTCTCAGTCATAGCAAGGGAAAACGAAATATGACAAAATTGGGAAGCAAAGAGAAATAGAGATAGATTAGGCTTTAAAATAGGAGAATTCCAATTTTAAAGGAAAGAGTAGGATACAAGAAAACAATATTGGTAACATTTTCTAGACGAGATACCATAACATTGATTTTCCATCTAAATAATTTTTT
Source organism: Mohoua ochrocephala (assembly GCA_013398855.1). Taxonomy (NCBI): domain Eukaryota; kingdom Metazoa; phylum Chordata; class Aves; order Passeriformes; family Acanthizidae; genus Mohoua; species Mohoua ochrocephala. The sequence continues at coordinate 94,755 of VZTA01022510.1, read as the reverse complement.
AATATGTATTACTGATCATTAATTGTTTTGTCACATGAAAGTTAAAAAGTGACAATATTAAAATAACTGTCTGAGCTGTTGAGAAATTACATATTTTTAAATATGGATTTGTTTTTAGACTCTCATACTTGTTAATCCTAGCAGACATTTAGTGACTTTATCATTGGGCACTAAGTGATTTCTTAGCCAAATGTTGACTGACTATAAACAAGACGTAAAGAAATTGAATTTTTATTGTTGTTTTTATCTGTGCTTGAGACATTAGAACCCCTCTTCATTTATCTTTTTTGTATAGTGTAAGAGCAGGCACATGAATATATAAAACAGAAGAACAGGTCTTCTGAAGAGGTCTTGTGTACTTTTATTATCATCTTTTGATCATTTTGGACCTTTAATTTTTATCTTCTTCAACAAAAATCTTCTGTATAAAGTAAGAAATTTCAGAGACTAGGCTTTCCTTTCTATTTAGGATATAGTTTTTTACAGTCCAGAACAATATATATAGAGAGGAAAGATGATCAAGAGACAGATCTGAAATAAGAATGTCTGTAGCACATAGAACCACATTATGTTCATTGATTTGTGCAGATTCCCAGAGTTATTTATAGTAAAATGTGTAAAGTAGCAGCTGGATGCTTAGTTAAACATTTTTATCATTTTGAGGAAGAAGATAGAGAAGCAGCTTCACTTCTGGCTGGTATTTTTAAAAGTCTTTGTTTTGGTTTTGCTACCAGGTGATTCAGCAGTGAATAGACAGGTATTATTGCGCCTACAAATAATGAAAATCATATTAACTAGAACTAACAAAAACTTGAATTGTTGTGCCTCTGGGTTTTGTGTCTACCTTCAGTAGTGTTGGTTCCATTGGCCATCTTTTCTAAAATTTCAATATATTAATAACATATATGTTCTTAAAAAATCTTAATTTAAATTACAAATATATTACACAGATATAATTATAAATTACTCCCTTTTCCCATTCCAAAATTTTTTTCCAAGCATTTCTATTTATAATTTTTAGCCATATAATAATTTGCTGTCCAAAAATACAGTTGTGTTTCTTAAGCAGAGAGAGATATACCTTCTATTACTTTAGGTACATAATTAAACAATATAGACTAAAAAATGTCACCATCATTTGGGGTCAGTTTTCTTCTGTGACTTACTGCATCCTTCTGGATTATTGTACATTGGTTTAATTGCAGTTGCCTACACTTTATCAAGCCATGAGATTTGACTGAGCCTTGCATATAGAGGCTAAAACATTTGGAGGAAAATTCCAGGTATTATTAATCATTTCACTGTGCAGGTTAATAAAAGGGCCTTTCTGCAGTCTAGGACGAATTTCACGTGCAGCTTAAGGCTGTGTAGTTCTCATCTTCTGCAACAGTGCACACAGCACTGTGTTTGCATATCTATTTCCTTGTGGACTTCCATCACGGAGCTCTGCTATCGCAGTTTAAACAGCTTCCAAGTCACTGATGCCCGGGATGGGCTTTACATAAGCTTGCACACATTTTGTTTCTAAGGCAAATGGAATATATGTAAGATCTCCAGTGTCAGCTGTGTAAAAAACTCTCCATTTACACACAAATGGGTGCATCGTGATGTCTTCCTTAAAGCTCGGGGGGGTCTGCAAGAGGGTGGCAAAGTATGTTTCACTTTGAGAATATCAGTGTTAGGTATTTGCTTGGTGGTAACTGGGGAAGCCTCACCTCCCATGAGTGCCTACAAGAACTGCTGTAGATGGATGACCCACTATTAGCTGGATTTGAGCTGGTGGCCTTGACATAAAAGCCTTTATATCTGAAAATGAATCTCCAGATTTAACTGGTTCTTGACACGTTTGCTCTTTATTGCCTGTGCTTTTACACTGCTGAGAAAACACTGGGGTCATTCACAAGTCATTAAGTCCTGGTCTGGTGATACAGCTCCTACACATTGTGCAGAGCTCATTCCTCTTGCAGTAGTTGCAGACTTTGTCACACAGTCTGCACATCCACAAGTGGCAGCAGGACAGCTCTGCGTGCCTGGTGACTGCTGGACCAGAGACCAACCCTGCTGGACCAGGTGCGGTGTGGCACCTTCCCCTTCAAATGCCAGATCCTACCTTATTTTGCAATTATGACCATTATTTTCATGCCTCGTTCATGGGTAGATGAGCTGCTCTGCATTTATACATGTTGTTTGTAGTTTTACAGGATTTCTGCTATGGTAACATCTCGCCATCTTTATCGAATACAGCAAATTGCCTTTTTACCTCTGTTACTTCAGCGGCTCAGAAGAAAGACTTCATCCCCTCCATACCTTCACCAGTGGTATGAACAATTGAATTTCTTTGGATTTGGCAGACTATTTGGGGAAAGAAACTTTCAAGGTAACGCTCAACTGATTTAAAGATTAAGTACAATTTCATAGCTGTTTCCTGAGTATGAAGTAAACAGAAAGACAAAGTGCTCTTGAGAAAAAGCAGGTGGGACGTGACGATCTGAAAGGAAAAATTCAGTTTTACGCTGTGGTTCAACATATAAAGCACATGGCTTGATGGTCCTGACTTTCCCAAAGAGCCTTCTGTTAGGTCTGGTTCTGGGTTTGTTTACCTCTGTTTAGGACATCAAGCCTTTTCTGTGCCCCAAGGAAGAAACATGGAGGAATCCCATTATTGATCACATTTTCTCATGTGCTTTCCTCTATATACTAACAGCTACGGCCAGACTGATAAATGAAATGATTCAGGGGCTGCTTTCTGGCCTGAGGCCAACTGGCATGGCACAGATCATATCCCTCCAGCTGGATTCTCTGACACCCTCAGAAGAGGATGACTGCACAAAAAGTGTCTGTTGGGGCTCAGCCAACCCCTGAACTATATGCAGGCACTGGGGGGAAGCCTGTGCTGATATTGTGACATGGAGCTCACTAAATGTCAAAAAGTAAAGACAAGTGCATGCTAGGGCTTCAGTCTCTGCTCTCAACCTTCTATTTCCTCAAACAGATATGGCTAATTTGGATTATTATTCCCATTTCATCCCAAATGCTTCCTTTTCATTTTAAGATGTTACATAATAAAAATTATATTGATTCAGTCTTAGTTTAAGGATTAAATACATTAAAAGAATATTTTTTTCACCAGAATTTGTCTTCTTCCCTTGTATTTTATGAAAAAATGTGCAATTCTTCCCCCAAGAAAGGCCTGAACCTGTTACCAGCCAGTCTGCAGAAATAATGAATTCCTAACACAGTATGACAGTTATCTTTGCCAATTAGTCCACCTGAGCGAGTTCAGCTAACAGGTGCATTTAAGCTCAGTGAGACTGCCTTCATCACTCTCTCAGGGAAGAGGACAGTTATGTTGGTTTCTGAATCACACATTGGAAAAAAAATAAAATATCTAGCTCTGTTGCCTAGCTGTCTCTGCAATTGAAAGCCGGTCCTGCAGAAGCTGGTGCAAAAAGAGTGCTTGTGATTGGGAGTAGTGTGTCTGTCTGATCAAAGAAATGGAAATCAGTGAGAGAATCACTAATTAGCTCTTATGAATGTTTCTGGTTTTAAATTACCTCTTGAGAAAAAAAAAAAAAAAATCAACTTTCCCTAGATTATAATTAAGCTAAAGAATAAATAAATCTCATTTCAAATGTTAAGGAATTTGTAGAATTTCTGTTGATTTTGCATATAGAGAGAGTTAATATGTGTGTGGTAAGGAAATGTCAATCCTGTGTCTGTGCCTGCACACAGATTTGAGCAGTCCCATTTTAAGAGTAAGTAGCTAGGCAGTGGTTTGTATGATGTAGCATGTAGAATATGTCACTTAGGTTTTCTCCCGTATACCAGGCAGAATATAAATACAGAATGTAATACATCTCCATCGATATTTACAGCTGTAAAACATGACTAAAGGGGAAATAAAGAAAAAATACCCTGTGGTTTTAATGTTATTTTCTACATGCCTACCCATCTTTGAGCTTAAATATTAATAAAGCCATTTTACATGAGTAAATTATTAAAGCCTTCAGACCTAGTCAGAACAAAGACATGTCAGAGATAGATTTTGATTTGAAGCTTTGTCAGTTTTGAATGTAACACTCAGGTTTTGTTCTGTGTCATTAGTCAATTTTATCATAGCTTCTCTGTCAGAAAATTCAGTAGTGTTACTTATCTCCTGTTAAACAGATTTTGGTACCAATCCTTGGCTGAAGCTTCTTTGAAAGAGAAATTAGTTTCCAGAAAGGGAAGCTATGCAATCCCAGTATCCAGATAGTCTGCAGTAGCTCCCCATCAGACTCTGCCTGGCTAAGTAGCAGCAAACCAAGCACGGTCAGGGGACAGTGTGAGCACTGTGTCTGATCAAATTGATGAACTGTTATCATGATCCCTAGTATGTTTTTGGCTTTGTTTTTAAGCAGAAATATTCCAAATAATAGGTGGTCATGATTTAGCAGTTTGCAGGGGTGAGGGGCGATTCCCAGTGCCAGTCTGTGTGTGGCCCCCTCATTTGCGTGGGAACAAATTCACCTCTACCCTCTCATCCTCAGGGCTTAAGAACAGAGACTTATTCTTTTATTTCCTTGTGTACATATGTCTTCTCACACTGTGTACGCATTGCTCACATTGCTACCTTCCTTTACTTTTAAAGAAAACAAATGTATTTCATAAAAGAACTTAGGAGCATCAGGCATATTTGCAGGAGACAGCAGTGCAGTGTAGTGACTCCTCTGTAAAGCTGACATTCCAAATTTCTGCAAAAGAACTGTTAGGTGAAGACATGCCCTTAAGAGGAACATTTTTCTTAGTGCAAAAAGCCTGTTTATTTAGGCAGTTAAAAGGAATTAGGTAATTTTTATTTGGGATATTTTGATAAGAATGTCCAATGAGCAGTGATAATTCATAAGCACTTTGTTTTGTCGGCAGCACAAGTTCTGCATTTCACTACTTAATTGGGATTTTTTTTTTTTTTTTTTAAATTTTGTTATTGTTCTTAGACTTGAAAACGTGGTCAGTCCCTATTTTGATTATGCAGATACATTTCTGATGAGTTTCCATTTCTGGTATAATTAGGCAGAAATGCTATTTTCTGTGAACACAAATCTGATGTGCACACTTCTGCACATGATATCCTGAAAACATTTGTGAGCTGCTGGCTGATTTTCTAACCCTCTGTCTTGCATTGCTGAATCTTGTACTCACTAAAAGAATCTGCTGAATGTCATGTCTTGCTGTGCTAGCTCACTGCTGTGTCATCCCAGGGTTACCTCTTGCCTGCAAAACCTTGTTCCTGGTATTTCCCACAGCTCATGTTATTAACTCACAGAAGGAGCAGATTGAATTTAGTTTGAAGATTTTGAGTGCAAAAGTCCTCAGGTGTCCAAGTATTTTCTTTCTCCCTCTATGTTTCCTGATACTGAAGGTGAAAGTTAGGGCAAGGAAAATTCTCTGCCAGGATGTAATATTTTTACTTTTTCTCTGTCTTCAAGTTTTGTGGCAGGAAGATTTTTCTATTAAACTACACTTGGTGATTTAGGGAGAAAAGCTAAGGACGGTTCAGAAAAATATTAAACTATCCAGGTCCATTATAAGAACATTCTAAAGGTGGGATCATCTCATCTGACTTAAGATATTTTATTGCAGTATTCATTCTCTCTGAGTTCTCTTTTTAGTTACTGAGGGCAAGATGATCTGATTTGGACTTTCAGCAGGAAAAGAATTCATAAAGTCATAAAAATAATGTGAAAGCCGTGGACAGGAGAAGGAATAATTGCCAAAGAATCTTGTCTGCTGCAGAGGCTGCACCATGGACTTCTTGATCATCGGATCACAGAATATACTTAAGGGACCCACAAGGATCATCAAAGTCTGACTCCTGGCCCTGCACAGCACCATCAGTTGAATGCTTCTTAAACTCTTTTCAGGCTGGTGCTGTGACCACTTCCCAGGGGAGCCTGTTCCTGTGCCCAACCACCCTCTGGGGGAAGAACCTCTTCCTGATATCTAATCCAAACTTCCCCTGACTCAGCTTCAGCCCATTCCCTCAGGTCCTGTCCCTGGTCACCACAGAGAGGAGATCAGTGCCTGCCCCTCCTCTTCCCCTCACGAGGAAGCTGTAACTGCAGTGAGGTCTCCCCTCAGTCTCCTCCAGGCTGAACAGACCAAGTGACCTCAGCCGCTCCTCACACGGCTTCCCCTCAAGGCTCTTCACCATCCTTATGGCCCTCCTTTGGACACTCTCTAATAGTTTAATGTCTTTCTTTTATTGTGACACCCCAAAACTGCCCCCAGGACTCGAGGTGAGGCCGCCCCAGGGCAGAGCAGAGCGGGACAATCCCCTCCCTTGCCCGGCTGGCGATGCTGTGCCTGATGCTCCCAGGTCACGGCTGGCCCTCCTGGCTGCCAGGGCACTGCTGACTCATGTTCAACTTGCCATCGGCCAGGACCCCCAGGTCCCTTTCTGTGGGGCTGCTCTGCAGCACAGGCAGTAGAGAATTCACATGGGAGGCAACCCTTTTAAGTACTCCCAATTTTTAGAAAAGATACGATCAATCAGCAACAGGCATGAATCCAGGTAAACCAGGTTTCATTGGCACCTGTGTGATCATGGAACTATTTGTTTTATTAAGAAAAGTCCGTGATTCAGATGAGCTGAAAATGAAGTGTTAAAACAACATGGTTTAAAATGTGCTCATTCAGTCCTACCAGCATGTTTAGAATTGAAAAATATATGATTTTATGAATGTGACATTTCTCTTAACATATTTTTTTCCCTGAGTTTTTCCTGTATTCCATTGCATTTTCTGTGTAACCCAAATTACAAGTGGAGAGCTCTCTATGAGCCACCGTGGTCCTGACATGCTGTTATGATCTGTGCCTGACTGTCATAAACTGGGCATTAAGCCCATCTGTCCTGGAATGTAGAGATATAGAATGGGAGCTTATGCTGGGATGTTTTTTCCTTAAAGTGTAATTTCTCGTATTGACCCTAAAAAAAATAAATAATCCCTTGGAGAACTCTTTCATTTGAGGATTTTTAAAGCACTATCTGAGGTAATTTCAGAAGTGTTCTCATTGATAATGTCTGAAAGGTTTATGAAATGCCAGAAGACTGAAACCAGACAAATATAGTGTGCAACTTTGAAGAAGTGGGAAAGGGAAAAGGAAAGGGGGATTATAAACCTGACATTTATCTTCAATTTCCTCAATAATTCTGCAAGGTAAGAGGCCTTTCTACAGAAATAAATTGTAGATATGATACATCTTAGCTTCAGAAAAGCTTTTGGCCCTGTTTCACCCATCTTACTTACAAGAAAAGCTGTTGAGACATTCTTGAGAAAGTACTATAGCATGAATGAAAAAGGGGTTGTACAAATATACAGAGAGAGAAATTTCATGGGTTTTTTTTTAATGGAAATGTAAGACATCTAGATCTTGTGTTGTTAAGTACTTCTACTAACTATTCAATTATTGTTGTTTCAGACTACTTGAAACTGGGAGATAATGAAATTATTTTGAAGTACAGATTAGAATTCAGCAGGTCTTAACAGATGGAAGGTATGATATAAAAATAAGACAAAGCTCTTCAAGACAACACAAGGTACTGTAAATTAATGGGAACGACTAACCGCAGATATGGATCTGTAAAGTGATAGAACTGCACTGTCTGTTCCTCCAAAGCCTTTCCCAGGAATGGTTCTCTTCTGGGTACTGAATGGACTTCAGGAAAGATACAGACCAACAGGAGGGGGTTAAGGCAATATGACACGTACAAGAATGACTGAGGCTGTGAATGGGGATGCAGTTATTGCCTACAGTTACAGAATTTTGTTGTAAAGAAGGGGAGGTGACCTTTTCTACAGATTCAGGGTAGATACGACAAGAAGTAATCTGTTTGAGTTGCAGCAAGAAAAAAATCAGTTTACATTTTTGAAAAAATATTTGAACGGTAACCATAATGTAATACTGGAAGAAATCTCCTGGGAACTTTGGAGATTTCTTGCCACTGAATAACTTTAACAAGAGAAAACATTTGAGAGTTGTCAGCTTAGATAAGTTTTTCAGGTTCATTTTTGCACCATTTTAACTAAAGTCTGTGAATTTGGTGTGTTGTGTTTTCTGTGGGAAGCACAACTTGAAGATTTGCTGAGTATGTGTGAATTGCTTGGCTTCATTACTGGCTGAACATAACTTTCAGCATTCGCCAATTTTCACTCCTTGTTTCCACAGAAAAGACTAGGTAGCAATAGCTGTGGATGTGTGCTTTCTTCAAAAATGCTTAATCCTTTTTTTTAAATCCACTGTTTTTAAGAGTAATATTGAAAAAAATGAAAGAGTGGCTGTAAAATCCCATGCGAGTGTTCCTAATTGGAATATGTTTTCTGGTCCAAGCCAATAATTTACATTAGTCGAATAACAGGCTGGGTTTTAAAAATACTCATTTGTTGCTTACCAGGTAGCAGGTTATCTTGACTTGTTACCAGACATTTTTAGCACTTTAAATTTTAGGACCATTGCTTATATCCTGCTATCTTCCCTAATACAGTATTTTTTTATCAGCTTCTTGTAGGCTGGAAATAACCTATGGTTCAATATTATTTTCAGTGAGAGCGAATGTTTCTGTTACTTAGTATTTTTTTGACCTAAGAATATTTTTGCACCTTCACTAGCACAGGGAGTAAATAAAATGAAATATGAAGAATACCGGATGGAAGAAATACAGCTAAAAGTTTAAAAAAAATAAATGCTATTGGCACATATTTGGTGGGATAAGAAGGATATGTCTATTAAAAAGTCAAAGCACATTTAAGATATTTCACAAGTGCTCATTTGCTCACTGATGAATCCTTATGAGCCCTTCCTAGTGATCCTCAGCAGGCCTACCGACCTTGGCTCCAGTATAGGATTCTGCTCTTATCCATTGCATCTGAGATGGTGAATAACAGCTCTTTTTACACCTATTTGAATTAAATATAGGTTACAACAGGGTGTTGGTGGGGGGAGGATGTTTGCTATTTTTGTGTGTGTGTGTGTTAAAAAAAACCCTGGGGTGTTTTTAGTATGTTTTTATTTTTTCCTAAGGGTCTGTAATGAAGAAAGATGTTGACCCACCTTGGGTGAAGACTTGCAGTCCTGATTGTCTTCTATGCCTTTACATATTCTTAACATGCCAATAAATCTTTTCTAGATGGTGATCAGATGGTTTTTTCTTGTCTATCTGTGAACAACACAGCTGCTCAGCACCTCACCACATGTAATACAATCCATCATTATGTAAGGCAGACAACCTCAGTTTTATGATGAAACTGAGCTCTGTTTTGAAGCTTTAGAGCAGAAACGAGGAAAATTTATGCTTTCATCTACTTATTTTTAATTTAATAATTTATATTAGGTTTCTGTGCACTTTTATTTATATTTCCTGTATGTAATTTGGTGCCTTTCTAGAACTTGTCATCTGTTAAGTGATTTTTTGAACTTCTGGCATTTTTAAGGGAGAAAGCTCTCAAGCCTTATTCCATAGCTTCTTTCATATGTGTTTTCATTGCTTTGCATTCATTCAATTATGCACCTTTAGAAACTGGTCTTTCCAACCTCAACTGCATTTTCTAGGAAAGCTTTAGCAGTTTAATGGAACAATTAAAAGAAGAAAAGACAAATGGAAATAGACCACTTCAAAAGCAGTAGTAACAAAATTTATTGCACCGGAACTTTGTCAGATCAGTTGTCGTGGGACTGAGGTTTGAGTGGACAAAGTGAAAACAAGATTGAATCTGTTCCTGAAGTTCATATAAGCTCCAGCTTCTCTTACATGGGTTCTCTGGGAATGACGCTCTCCATCATAGCAGAAACTCCTTGAAACTGGGTTGAGTTCTCTTATACCTGGAACCAGAACCACATCCTCTCTTTAAGTTAATAACCTCCTTGACACAGATGGAAGACTTGAAAATTGTAAAGTCAAGTAGTCAAAAATTAGAAAATGAACATATCTATTTGGCCTTTTCCCAGTTTCAATTCAGAAGCTGTGTGGGTATACAGTATGTTATCAACTCTACATATACACTTACCAGTCTTTTTTCCCCAACAAAATACCTGCCTCACTCAGTGAAAAGAATAGGAATGTAAAGGGAAAGAACTGAGATTGTGCAGGCTAATACAATCTGACATTTCCTTTTAGTCGCCTGAGAACATGAACAACTGTTTTTCATTAACATTAGTTTTAGCTATGTAAACAAGCATATAGCAATAAGAAAAAGAGTGACTGTATACGGTGAGAAATCTGTGCAGAGAACGTAATAATTTACCAGGGATTTATGGGTTACTTTTAATGGTTGCTGTAGACTTCTATGGGACTTCCCGTGTTCCCTAAAGTGAAACATATTTTTCTTCTCTGTTTCTTTGCCCTGTTCCTAAAGAAGAGAACTACATAGTGCACCTGGGATGTAGAAAGTCTCCACTAACTTATGTTTTGTAGTTCTTTGCCTGTAGCTTGGACAGCTTTGGGGCCTGACTTTTTTTCTGTCTTATGTACAGAATAAAAGAACAACAAAAAGAAGAAATTGGGGAGTTTGTGTGAATCATGACATAAATATTTATATATGTAATAAACGCTCTGGCTTTGGGTTTGACACATCTCAAATGAATAAAATCAAACACAGTAAGCTACTGATGGAAGAAGGGGAACTGTTTAAAGTTTAGAACAGTATGGGATGTGCTTTTGGATGAGAGAGAATTCCACCTGATTTTTCACATATTTTCTACATATTGTGAGTTACAAGTCCATTAGGGAATGAACTGAGGCTCCAACTCTATTCACATAAGTAATCTGATGTTTTTAATAAAGATTTTTTTGCTTTTTAGATGGTCCAGTGTCATGACAACCAGCTCTGAAACAGATTTCAGAGAGAAAGGGTTTATGTCTCATTAATCTCCTGATAGTATATCCATCTTGGCACAATAGGAGTTTGTTCAGTTTTTATAATCATTAATTTTTATGAGAGTAGTTGGTTAACCTTATCCCTTCTCTTTATTTTTGGGGGGTTTTTTTGGTTGGTTTTTGTTTGTTTGTTTTTGGGTTTGGGTTTGTTTGGTTTTTTTTGCTTTGTTTTGTTCTGTTTGTTTTTTTCCCTGTGCATAGTTTGGGATATATAATGGGGTACCGAAGGGACAGTTATTTATCTATTTAGAAGGAAATTAATTTGATGTGAAGTGCCTTTGTTTAGAAAAGCACAATTGTATTGCCTGGCATGCTATGGGCATGCAAGGCAATACATTCAAATCTTTGAAAATTTATTCCTTTGACAAGGTTTAATTAAAGTCAATTCTACATATACTGGAATGTTTTACATTTTACATTAGCATCATTACTAGTGGCTGCAAGTTTTGTCATGTAATTGCTTTGATGATCTTATAAACAGGAGGATATGACTTCCCATCATAAGCCAGAAGGAGGAGGAGGAGGAGGTAAAGATCTGATTAGATGACAGAGAGGAAACTTTATGTCTTGAAAACATCATCTTAGAACCCAACAAACTTTGGAAAATGAGTACAAGAAAACCTATTTTTTGCTGCAGCAAAGAAAGCCAACAGGATGCATCGACAGGGGCATCAGCAGCAGATGCATTATCCCACTCTACTCAATGCTTGTCAGGCCAACCTGGAGCACTGTTCAGTTTTGGTCCCCCCTATACAAAATGATATGAACAGAATGGAGAGGGCCCGGAGAACAGGTCCAGAGATGATCAAAGGACTGGGAAGCCTGATGTATGAGGAAAGGCTGAGAGGTCTGGGTGTGCTCACCCTTGAAAGAAGAAGACTTAGAGAAGACCCTGGCACCATGTCCAAGTATTTAAAAGGTGGCTACAAAGAAGATGGAGACTACCTTTTTAGAAGGAGTAACATGGAAAAGATTAGGGGTAATGAGTACAAGTTAATTCTGGGGAGATTCTGATTGCTCGCAAGGGGAAAAGTTTTAACAGTGAGAAAAATCAGCCCTTCTAATAATCTCTCCAGGGAAGTGGTGGATTCCCTGATATTGGACACCTTTAAGATGTAGCTGGACAGGGTGCTGGGCCATCTCGTCTGGACCATGCTTTTATCAAGAAAGGTTGGACCAAATGATCCTTGAGATCCTGTTCTGATCTGGTATTCTGCTATTCTATTAACAAGCCATTTGAATGAACATGAAACCAATACTTTGTTTGATGCTTTTACCTTTTTGAAAATGGAAATATACAGATATATATTTTTAATGAGTGTCAGCTGTTAAAAGCGTGTAGCTTGAAATATCTGTGAATATTTACTCAGTGATGTTCCTAGATATCCACTCTGCTTGGGTTAGGACCACACCAGAATATGACTTCATAACAGAATTTAAACATTATTAGTTCTATATTATGGCATAGTAAAAGGTTACTGATTAAATTCAGGGCTAAGTGAATAATTTTTGATGAAGTTTAATGAATCTTTCCAACAGGGCAGCTTCAGCCATAACTTAACATCTCTCAGAGCCATTTTTCTCAAATGTCATTGTTGGGACTCTTTTTCATGTTTTTGTCTGGGTCATCCTTCCAGCTGCTGCCTGCTTCTCCCCGGACCCCCAGCACTGCCGCGTGCTGACTTCCAGCCTCCTCTGGAGTGATGTCCACTGCTCCCTGTTCCCTTGCAGAACTGACCTGGGCCTGACCTCTGGCAAAGCTGGCTGTGGTCTCAGTGTAGTACACTCCCCTGAGAAATCTCACAGTCCAGCTCTCCGTGTTTCCTCTATTTTCCCATTGATTAGGTTAGTTTCCGTTCTCTCACTCAAACTTCATCCACAGCACATTCAGTCTATGTTTGGGGAGGATGAACACTTTTCTCCAAGCACTCTATATGTGCACCTCCTCTGCAGCCCTGTTTCCAGCAATTCTCCTGACTCCTGCAGCTTCTTGCATCTTTGCACCAAAACTGTTTTCTCCTGACCAGGAAACTTGAGCTGGTTACACCAGAAAAAGAGAAAGAACATTTTTGATGTCTTCTCATCTCACCACGGCAGGTGAGATGGAGGAGATGGTGATTAATTGGAGCTGCTTTAGTCCCTACTCACATCCTTGTCCCAGTGTCTGTTGTCTTTAGTTAAATAATGGGCTCTTCCTGTGGAAGTCACAGCGTAGACATCTTCCAGAACAGAGTGATCCAGTGAGAGAGATTTGACATAGAAAAGAGCATAGATGAATGTTGGATGGAGCATTCTTGGGCTTTCTTACAATTTGGAGAAGAATCACTGCCCAATTCAAGAACTTAGACCATCTTTCCATAAGAAGATTTCTATCTAAAGGCCAGATGTCATAGCTTAGGAGAATCAGAACTATACACAGAGTCCAGACTGGGGTGTGATTTTTTCAGGTATACTATATTGCCTTTCCTATGTTTTAAAAAAGAAGAGATCTCAAGGCTGGCATGAGAATTTGAAATAATTTTCTGTGTAATGAGCATATAAGGGTGAACAAGGTAACTTACGATGTTTACCAGCCTGCAGTACAAACAGAAAGTCTATGCCAGAATGAAAGCATCCCAGAAAAGTAAAATCTAGAAAGAATTTTTTTTTTTTTCATTTCCATAAATGACTAAACAAATTCAAACTTTCTGGTTAGTGGAAGAATCCTGATTTAAAGATAACTCCGATTTAAAATATGTCTTCAGTATTTATCAGCATGAAATATTACTTGCTTTGTTAAGTTATATGCATATAATATAAGGTGTTTCTGATCTTTTGATATTTGTTCATATCAAACTATGTCTAACTAAGTGTATCTACACGGATTACAGAAATATCAAGAATATTTTTTTTGTGGATGTCACAGTCTAACATTCCATTTCACATTTCTAAATCCCAAAAGCACTTGAGAAAATAATAGGGGTTATTTTTCTTCCCTTTATACCTTCAGAAAATAAACTTCAGTGAATCCTGCACAGATTTCACAAACTGTCAAGGCAAAGCTAAGATGAGAATCCAGCTTTCCACTCCAGTGATCTATACCTTGACCACGGCTCCTTGTTTTCAAAGGCATGTAGACTGGGCAAATTGGATGAAATCTTATATTCCTTGCAAAGTCAATATCTGTACAGAAACAAGTAAGGAAGAAGGAAGAAATGGAGGCTTGGAGTTGAACAGAAATTATAGGGTAGAAGCTATTAATTTTAATTTGAGGTTCTCCCCTTGTTTAAAGTTTAAAAGCTGTAAAGTGTTAACAGGTAGTTGTTAAAAAGAAAAATTTCTGACTACCCTGTATATTTTGAGAGATGAATTCATGCTCATGCAGGAGGCAAACCATAACTCCTCTACTCAACATCGATTTAAATAAATTAATCAGGATGTAACGAAAGAAATAACAATGAAATTATACTTAATCTATAGCTGAAGTGAATCCTGTTAGCATGATTGTTCTTTTGAAGGACAATTTGCTACATCTGAGAAAAGGTTCACATCCATTAGTTCCTAGAAAAACAGGCCCTTTGAAGAATGATGCATCAGTTTTTCTATGGCACTGTCTGAATTGAAAGTGTAGTAAAAATATTTTGAATTATAGCTTTGTATCTTACATTGTCCATATTCAAAAACAAGAACTGTATATATAACATTATATTTTAAGAAGCTGTAATTATTCATGTATTTGAGAATTTGAAGAACATTTACTGTTGCTTGAACTGAGAAACAAGAGACTTGATTTGTCAAAACTATGACTAGTTTTAGTAAGAATATGGATCTCTAAATTTGATACCAGTGCAGCCAGGAGGAAAGCAAAGAATTGTAATACATTTTCAAACTAAAAAATAAAGTTGGAGTGACTAATTTCCTTTGGCAAATGTGAGAGTTACAAATCTCTGCCTTAAAATATACAAAGTCTGCTATCTCTGTTCTTCAGTATGAGCAATTTCTGATATTGCTCATACCTAATTATAACATGTATTTCCCTTTAATCAGTGGCGCATTATTTATTTTGTCATGCTTATAAATGTGGTTTTCAGGCATGCTTATTGAAATACTTACAAAACATCTTCCTATAAAACAAGTATTTAATGATACAAATGTATAGAAATTTCAGGCAAAAATAGTTGTAGCTTTTTAAATAGTATTTTCATTTTTAATAGTAGGCTTCAGAAACACAACAGAAAGCAGCCTTTTATTCCTTAAATTTAAGGCTTGGGGCTCTTATAATGAAAAAAAAATGTGAAAGTGAAATAAATTTCAAGAGATTTCTGCCCCATCTGCATTTATAGATGCAAATCTGATTACAATAGTGACAAACAATGTATTTTAAAAATTTTTTCTTGATTTTCTTGGAGGCATCTCACACTAAAAACAGAGTAGGAAGACCATAACCTTACTAACAAAGAAAGTATTGGTTAGATACCAAACCAAGGGCATTGATATAAGATTTAGCACTGGATAAGGTGTTGCTTAGGAAGTCGATGCTAAATATTAATACAGTGAAATTAAAGCTCTATTTTATGCCCTTTATTTTGTTATAAATATAAAAGCTACATCTATACCATTAAGCTGAACAAGCCTAGGACATAGTCTCAGCATTAGCATAGGATTATTCATAGTCTTTAATCATTAGTGCATTCCTTGGCACATTTTTTGGTTTTACTGCTTAGCACTATCCCAAATAATGCTGGGTTTTGGGTTAATAAAAGCCATGGGCCGTTCCTATAAGACAGAATAGATGAAACTATCTTATTTTAGGAAGAATGGAGCTGATCTGTATAGAATGAAGTAAACTGCACTGCTTGGTCTCAGGATTAGCAGACAGACCACCACACATTTTATTTCCTAGTGTAGATCCAGCTGAGGTCACTGCTCAGATCCCCAGGCAGGCACCAGCTCTTTACCACACAAACCACACAGGAGGGAGAATCACCAAATCACAGAATGGTTTATGTTGGAAGGGGCCTCTGGAGGTCATCTCCCAACCTCCCTGCTCAAGCAGGGCCACCCAGAGCCAGCTGCTCAGAACCGTGTCCAGGTGGCTTTTGAATATCTACAAGGAGGGAGAACTCACCATCTCCCATGGCAACCTGTGGCAGTGCCTGATCACCCTCACAGAGCAAAGGCCTTTCTGATGTTTAAACAGAACCTCCTGTGTTTCATTTTGTGCCCATTGCCTCTGGTCTTGTCTCTGGGCACACTCGAAAGAGCCTGGCTCTGCCTTCTTTGCATCCCCTCTCCAGCTGTTAACATACATCGATGAGATCTCCCCTGAGACTTCTTCAGGCTGAACAAACAGTCCAAGCTCTCTCAGCCTTTCTTCACAGGGGAGATGCTCCAGTACAATCACTTTAGCAGCCCTTCACTGGGCTCTCTCCAGTGTGTCCATGACTCTCTTGTACTGGGGAGCCCATAACTGAACACAGTATTCCAGGTCTGACATCCTCAGGGCTGAGTAGAGGCAAGAGTGTGTCTTTCTCACTGTGAGCTTCAATCTCTACATAACAGTTAATATGCTCTCACAAAATCCTAATTTTATA
This sequence comes from Mohoua ochrocephala, assembly GCA_013398855.1. Taxonomy (NCBI): domain Eukaryota; kingdom Metazoa; phylum Chordata; class Aves; order Passeriformes; family Acanthizidae; genus Mohoua; species Mohoua ochrocephala. The sequence continues at coordinate 78,270 of VZTA01022510.1, read as the reverse complement.
ATCTTGAAATGTATGTATTTGCCCCTCTGTTGTGAAGAAGTGTATGGTACATTTTGAAATTTGTCTAATTCAGGATTCAGCCAAAGATAGAAAGTTAGTATTTTCTGTGAGACAGTCTGCTGGTCCTGGGCTCTGCCACTGTCACAGCTGTTTCATCAGTGCAACACCGACATCTCACTCAGACACTGCTGGGGATAACTTTTAGGTTACCTCCTCTCAGCACTGTAATCCACACCTGGATTGAACTGTTTGGTTTCCTGAACAGCAGCTAGGAAGAAAATTTACTTTTCAGACTGGGTTCCATGAAAGTGGCAGACTGAGCAGGCAGCCTGCTGAGGATGAAGATGAGTCCCAAGTTTTACTCCTTTTTGCATTGAGATGCTTCAGTCATTGCTTACTTCCAGCTTATTTCTTGTCCTGAACTGCTGCCTGCTGTTGTCTTTTTCAAAATATTTTGGAGAATCAGCCTATGCTAAAAAAAGCAATTAAGAATATGCATTTTTGGGAGGGGCAACGATATTGTACTGCTTGGTTTTTGTATGCGAGCAGATGGAAGACATTCCTGGTCTTGCTGAAGAAGCAGGAGCAGTGTGAGTGACATGACAAGCAGGGATGTTATTCATGTTGGTATTGGCAGTCTCCTGCTGGACCCTGAGGTAGCACATTTAAATCAGTCTTGGCTCGGCACCGTCTTCATGGGAGCCATCTAAAAATTACGTGTCTGTCTAAACTTGTCCAGATGGAAGAGCTCTGTGCCGAGGAAAAAAAATCACCTCTGGAGAGCAATCATCCCTCTAGTGACAAGGAAACAGAGATGACTAGTTTAATTTAGACCTTAATTAACAATCTTGCCAGGTTCTGTTTCCCACTGGGAAAAGCACCAGATATATTTACAGTCCAGTTTAGTCAAACACAGCACATATTCAAAGTGATTTTTATTCAGACTCTTAAACACATGCACACAATACAATGAATTCTATAAAAGTATTTGAAGCTAAGCAAATGCTTAAAGATGCTTTTGACGAGAGGCTCAGGCAGGAACCATATGAAATTCAGCTCACTGCTTTCCTAGCCTTGTATAAAAAAATGGGTTGAGCACATATAAAGTTTTGTCAGGGTCTTGATATATTTCATCTCTCATTACCCAGTGTGCAGAGTTTCAAGTTTTCAAGGGCAAATTTTTTTAAATTTTATTTTTTTATGCTGGTTTATTTTTTGCAAACAATATAATCAGTAACAGCTGTTAACTACCTAATCAAATTCCTCTTCATACATGTATTCAGACTTTGACAGTGTGCTGCTTCATGCTCTCTTTTTAAGGTGAAGTCACTTTGAACAGTTTCAAATCAGGATCTCTTGGTTTTTTGACCATTTTTTCATTGACCTATAGTTTATCTGAAAATGCAGTCAACTTGAAATTAGATGCTGACATTGAATAAGGTAACCTTGCTGTCCTGGTTTGAGACAAATTTTCAGAGGAACGCTCTGGGAGGAACGTCTCCTCTATAGAAGGCAGGTTACAGCCACCCCTCCCCCACCAGGTTCAGGAAAAAATTCCTCGAAGGAAAGTGAAAGGAGGAAAAACTATTTATTTAACAAACACACAGGAAAAGAATAATGCTAAATAATAAAGCCTCTCGCTGTGGAGAGAAAGCCCGGGAATATTTTAGAGTCCTTTCCATGGGTGTGGTCTCTCTCTCTCCCTCTCTCTCCTCTTCAGAGCTGGGTGGGCTCGGGCCCCTCCGGGCCGAGGTGTGAGGCCTCCCAGTGAGGTTCTGATGTTCTGGTGTTCTGAACAGTCCAGAAGAGAAGGAGGAAAAATCCAAAGTCCCAGGGAAACAAAGGAGTTGAACTCTCCATCTCTCTCCTCCAAGAAAAGGAGCCAAGAGCCGGGAAAAGCAGGGAAGGTGCTTTCCTCTGCTCTGCAGCAGCAGGAACGCAGGGGAGTGAATGTCCTTGGAGCAAAACTGTTTTGAAAAGTTAGTCTGGCTTTTTTTTCCCTTTCTCTTGCACCCAATTTTAAAGACACAGAAAGGCACAGGAATCATGTCTGGGCATAGAGCAGGCGACAGGGGATACACATCATAAAGCCAGGCCAAGACACTTGTTCCTCCTAATTCTGCCTTTCTTCACATTAGATGCTGCCAGCAATTATTTTACATATAGTTATATATAGTTATATATAGTTATATGCTATTATCCTCACAACCTGTCTTCCTCCTTGCTACTCAAGTGAATCAACTTACTAATATATTTCTATAAATGCCAATTCAGAATTAATTAGCTCAAGACTCTGCTCATGAGCCAAACTTATTTAATCAATCAATAATTTAGGTTTCTTTTTATTATAATAATTTGGTCTATTTTTGAGTGAGAGACTAAAGGAAAAAATACTTTTTTTTGGCTGCCAGGAAAACTTTTGCTGTCAGTATAGAAACCTAATCAAAACTAACAAAGTTCTATACTTATTTGGCTTAGCTCTGAGCCAAAGAAATGCTTTCCTGGTTCCTGATCTCAGTCTGCCCTACACAGAAAATGCCAGAAGTTCCAGAAGATATGCTATGAGTCTTTGACAATTTCGAACAAAAATGTTTGCTCACACTGAAAAATGTTTCCAGTTTTATCAGTCTGAAACAGACGTCTTAAATTAGAGCAACAGATAGAAAACTGTGGAAAACGTAATTTTGTTTCTTTTAAGAAAATGCATGCATCACTTCAGTGTGTAAAACTTCACCATTTGGAAACCCTTCATTTTCACAGTTTAGAAAAACCTAAATGCAAAGATGATGTTATCACAGTAAGTAATTGCATTTTCCAGTTGTTTCACAGGCAACAGTGGAGTGGTACCCTGAAATAAAATAGGATGGTGGTAGTGGTAAGGATTGTTAATCTGTGTCTGTGGTAAATGCAGTAATCTTAGCCCATGAAGGAGGCATGACTCCATCCTCTGGGAGACATTCCATAAAAGCAAGTGATTGCAGGCAGTGGGAAGTGAAGCAGAGTTTGCCTCTAATTTACCTTTCTGTGGTATCAGACTGGGCCCATATGCAGATGCTTACAGAAAAGCATCCTTATAAGGATAGAGCATTCATTAATCTGAAAGTAGCTCTCAAAATGAACTTTTACTTTTGCATCTTTAGTAGGCAATAGTTAAGCCAGGAATGGAAATGGTAAAGGCACAAAATAGTTCCTTAAAGAGGAGAAGAAAACTTCCTGGGTTGTGCCCTGCTTTGTTATATTGCAGTATCATGCACAAGCTGAGGGAATGAGAAAATAAGCTCTCATGAGGGGAAAGTAAGAAAAAGGAGATCATCTTATTTACAAGCACATAAAGAGTGTGGTCTCCTTTCCACTGGAGAAAGGGTAAAGGAAAACACAGTAACCAATTTAATCAATCTGCCACAATTAAGAAAAAAGTTTATTTTGAACTGAGAAAAAGCACGCAGGGAGAAGGAGAGGAAAAAGATAATTAAGATAAGAAGATGGAAACCAGAGTTTTTATAGTTTTATAATTTTGTTACTTTGTCAAATCACAACAGCCAACTTCCAGAGCAGGCTGGTCTGCACGTGATAATTGGAGAGGTTTTACTGAAGGCATCAGGAGAAGAGGGTATGTCCTATCACAATGAAAACCAAATGCAGTCACCTCTCTGAACTGGCAGCTGGAGGGTAGGCCCGGTAAAATCTAAATCTTAAAATGAAAAGAGATGACCCTTTTGAGGCAACTCAGTTTTACTCAGGGCTGACATGCACAGATATTTAAGTTCCTCTTATAGCTATTGAGCTGGTAACCTTCCCTTACTGTGTTACTGGCCATTGGGTGCCTTTTACCATGCCTCAAATTGCTTTGGAAGCAGAACACAGTCAGGAATACAGGGCAGTTATTTATGTGGGTCATGTGAAAAAGGGAGATTTCCTCGACCCTTAGTGTGGGGAGATGGACTTGACCATTAGTGTTTGATTTATCTGTCAGCATCCCAGGAAAACTGAGATCCTTGTGCCTGACCAGTCTGTCAGTGTCCCATTGGGAAAACCCTTCACTGAACAGTCCTGCTGGATCAAGGGGTGGTTTGACTGCCTTGTTCAGGGAAATATGGCAACGACATAAGGGAGACTCCTCAGCAGGTCTTCCTCTTCATTCGTGTATGTTCCCTGCTGCCAGTGATTGCTAGCACCTTTGAAGGACTCATACCAACAGTTTAGGGAATAACACACTTTGTTAATATAAAATTGTGACAGGTTGAGTCTCGAGGACTGTCGGTGACAGCGCCTGACTGCAAAAATGTATTCAAAGCAACACATAGACAAGCTCTAATCCCCAGTAAAAGCGTTCAGCACACACAGAGTGGGGTTCTTAACCAATAGGTGTCCCTACAAGGGAGAAGACAGGTTCAGCTCACTGACTGCTCCCAGCAGCTATGATGGTGTCTTCCCTAACTTTTCTCCATTCTCAACTTACTATTTCTTTATGTTTAGCTGGAGCCTATGTGACTCTAGTCATGCATACCTTTGTTACTGATTGGTCAATCAAATCTAGAGCACAGCCCATTTGTGGTTGTTGTACCTCGGAGGTTGTACTTTTGGGTTGGAGGTGTTTGTTAATATTACAATTAGGTTATAATGAACCAAGTTCATCTGAGGGGAGTGATTTCACCACAGCTGTTGGCTCAACAGCAGGACATCCCCTCCTCTCTCCCCTGGCTCACAGGTGCCATGCAGTTTTTCAGCTGCAAAGTACCATTGAATTCCCCTCCCTGTGAGGGTTTCAGCAGAGCGTGGTCGTGGTGTCTCCACTCTGCTCCACCCTCAGTTCCATTCCCCTTAACAGGTGCTATGGCTGCAGATTGTGGGGATGGGGAATCATCCTGGAATAGGTTTCGAGTGGCAACTGCATTCCATCCAAGGAGCAGCAAATGTAATTTACCCTATAATTTCCGTACTGTTGTAACTTCTCTTAGGATGTGAATATAACTTCTCAGTTTCCTCCAATTTTACCCCCAGCCATCTTTCCATAATGTGCTAACATAGGCAGCATGTCTGGGACTTGTGGTGTACCAGACTGAGCAGGAATATGCTTGTCACCAAAGGCATCCAGCAGGTCATTTGTGGTGTGCCTTGTGGGGAGAGGTGGGTCTGCTTTGCTCCTTGGAACAGACTGGTTGATAATACTTGGTTGTCCTTCTTTTTCCTGCCTCTTTAATTCCCCCTGGAATTTATCCCTCTTCACATCAGTATTTTTTGCACTTGGATTCTAAAATAGCTTTTACTACCTCAGCAATTACCTTCCATATTTCCACTTAGCCTGTCTCGCAGAGTTGCAGTTCACACACTTTCTCACACCTTTGTAACAAATTTTTCTTGGTAAGGCTGAGCCAGTGCCACGCAGCTGTACTGCACCAGTGCCACCTCATGGCACCTCTTCCGCTGGGCTGAGGGCCACCAGCTCGTCCTCCAAGACATACCCAGCTGCTGATCAGCAGAGGGCTCTTTAGGCACCACTGACTGTATTGACAAGATATTCATCAACTATAATGGGTGCTTAGACACTTTGGCCATATATGAATCCCCCAGGTTGATATCCTGACCTTGAACGCAATCTTTGTCTATTTAATCTCTCTCTATCTTGTTTTTTACCCGCAGCCCTGTCCCAGAGGTCTGATTATAGTCTCATATATGCTGTTACTTTCTGGTACTCTTTAGCACAGTGATAAGATTATTTATGTAGAATTCATTGTCACCATAATGGCAGCATTACAAAGCGGGTCATTATGCACCATGCTTGTCTCCATTAATTATGGAATTTTATTGTTGGTGAATTTTCTATTAAGGGCTTTCTAGGGAAACGCTAAAAAAAGTTGTCTCTATTGAAAAATAATAACTTTGAATTTTTTTTTTTTTGCTAGAATAAGGCAATTCTCTTTTTCAGGTGGGATACTTTCTTGTACCTCTCCAGTTCCCCTCCAGATTTTCCAACTGTTTCTACCAAGGTTTTGTGAACATAGCATTTATACCTGCTCAGGTATTAATTTGCACTTTATATACCTTCCTAAAGGAAGCAGTTGACACATTTTACCATTTCAATATCTTTAATTTTTTCTTTACATTTAATTCTATTGTGATCAGAGGAGGTCTCCGATGACCCAAGAGGATGTCTGGGAATGACCAGCATTTCTTCACCATGGGCAAATTTTTCTGGCTAATGTAATTGATTTCTGATGAAATGCTTTTGATGTAACCTTCTATGGTATGGCATCCTTACATCCAAATTTATGAGACATAGTTTGGGTGTAAGGTAGGCAGGAGACTGGCGGGTGAGTACAGGAGAAGACCCAGACAACAAAACTTCAGGTGCCAAGTACTCCCCCACTTTGGAGACTTCACTTGTGATGATCTCTCATCTGACCCAGGGACTGTATGCCTCAATGACAGGTCAGAGTCCACATTCCTGAAATGCACCTTCCAGTTTTGTTTCATCTGGGAAGGCTGAAATTTGCCTGAACAATCTGTTGGGGAATTTGGAGATTAGCTTGGCAAAATTCACTTCTGATCTGAGCTAAAAGAATATGTGGAGTTGTGTCAAAGAAACTGGAGAATTTTTCTCCTAAGAATGATTTTTTCTGAAGACAAGTCTTCTTAGTTGCATGTGTCATCAATCTGGTTCAACAAAATATACAGAAATTCAAGTCGTCTTTCTCATCCACTGGTTCTTTCTCTCCAGGGTTTTGGTATCTTTAACTCAGGAGTTTTTGTGACTGTAAAGTTCTGGGTTTGTTTTGGTTTGTTTTCCAAAGATAGCACAAAACTGTTAAGTTACTAGGAGTGACATCACTAGAAACAGCTTACACTGACTGAATGCAGCTTCTCTGGGAAGGTATCGTGGGACTGATACAACCAAAAAAAATAGTAAGAACTGTTTAACATTGCAGCTCAGGACACAGGCCTCTGTAGACATCTTTGGTTTCTCATGAGACTTCTGTGAAAAAAAAATAACTTCGAGAGCCACTGAGAAGAAGGCAGAAAGCACTTTAATTTAATAGCACAGGTTGCATTTGGTTAGTTAGAAAAGTGCTGCATGCAGCACTTGATTTTAAAGCACTTTGAAATAGAGTAACATGCTCATAGATGCATTCCAGTTCCTCTGTAGAAAGATACTTAATAGTGATAAAAAGAGCTAGAAACATTATACTTGTGATTTTTATTTTGTGAAATACTCATGTCTGTCTTTACACCAAACAGTATATTTCTCTAGAAATGTTCCAGTGTTTTATTTTATACTTTGCTGATCTGCTGTTTCTACATAAGTAGTGTCCTTCAGTCCTTCAAATCTCTTCTCTTCGGGGGAGTGAGTGAGAAGGGGAAGATAAAGGAGGGGACATAATCTTTCCTGGAAAAAATAAAAAATGGTAAAGAAAATTATCTCTACTTCAAATATTACGGATAAATAAAAGTTTAAATATGATCTGCAAATCTCTTCTCTGAATTTGAAGAAAAGTAGCATCTGCTTGCACACATCTTAGGGGAGATAAACAATATCCTACATAGACAATCTAAGATACCATTAACAGTGAAGAGATTCAGTAATTGTGGGTTTTCTTAAAATTAGACAATTAATTTAGGTGTAAAAACTCTTCCTCAAACAAAGGACAAGCGACCAACCTTGCCATTGTTCAGCAGCTGAATATTATGAGTGTTAAAAATTGAGAGAAAGACAGAGGACAAGTTACAGTTTTCAGGTAAGTATTAAATCTGGGATTGGTGCTAAACAGAGCCTTTTTATCCCCTCTTATCACTCTTAGTATTTGATGTTGTTTTCCTGATTTTATCTTTTCAGTCCTGGAAACTATTTGTTACACACAAAAATTCTTAACCTATTCATTTTCTTTAACATTGAGGAATATTGCCAATAATTATCTGAAAGTTCAAAGAAGTAATAAATGAAAGTTCAAACAATTCCCCTGTAGCTTTTTTGATACCTATCAAAATCATGATTTATCAAAGAAGCAGAATTTTTCATTTTAGAAGTGAGACTGGCTCTTCCTGTTACACAGGGTTCATTCAGAAATCTTTCTGCTTTAAACGATTATTTTAGTCTATGCTCTGATATTCACTAACATGTAATTCACTGATCAGCTACATTCCCTCACTTTTAAAACTGGTTTTCTCTAAGTGGCTCCAGTTTTGATAACTGTCAGCTATCGTGACATTCACAAGCACTTTTGAGGGTTATATCTCTACTCTCTTTAAACTTTGAAAATTAGAAGGTTTTTAGCTCGTTACTACTTTTTGGTTTACACAAATGCTACAGCAGTTGATTCCTGCTTGGACCTAAAACTCCCACTCCCATCTGAGGGATGAGAATTCTTTTTCATGAAAATGAAGCACTTTGAGAAAATGTTATTAAGTTTACTGTTATAATCAGCACTGATGATAGTGATGATAGGAATTATAGTAATTAGCATTTATTTTATTTATATGCGCTGGTGGGACCTTCAAAAGTTTAAAATACTGAATGATTTACATATTTCTTCTTATTATTGGCCAGGTTACCTCTCTGATCACTGAGAGAAGTTTCACCAAAAAGTGAAGGGAGGAGTTATTAAGTTATTTTTATTACAAACACTGGATAGCACTGTATAAGAAAAGTGTAATACGAAAATAAAAGAAACCTAGAAATTTCTTTCTTCCAAAGGAAATGGAAAGGTACAAACTACTGCTCAATATCACAGGAAATGCTTTCTGAATATCTGAGAACAGACTGAGGATCTTTCAGTCTGGTTCACTGCCTAGAAAACTATCAATGACTGCACTTCTGAGCCTGTATATTTCTTTGATAATCATCATAAGACTATAATAATGTCTTCTCGGTAAATAAATGTTGTGTTTTCTCACAAATAAATGAAGCAACAAATTGAAATTATTGGGATGAAATCTTTAGATTTCTATTTTTATTAGAGTGTGCAGTACTGTACTTGAAATTTATAGAATTAGGAGAATTTCTTATTATGCAAGAAGCATTTTTTAATTTTATGGGGATTTTTTTCCCATTTGAAAACATGTAAGGCAGGATTATTTTTCATAAAAATGTAATATGAAAATGCCCCACACTGAAGAAGACTAAGCAACTTAATTGCCTGAGAATTTTATGAACAGTGATATATAGGTATTTTTTTGAGTGACTAATCATAAATGATGAGTAGTTAATTCAGCTACAGCCTATAATTGTGGGAAGCAGTGGTTTGATAATGCCATAACAAGAAAAAAAGAAACGTCAGGACATACCAATTAAGTAATCTCCCTCAAATGTCCTCTTGAGAAGTTATTTAAAATAGAGACAAATTGTTTCCCGTATGATAAAACAATAGATTTAGAAAAAAATAGGGCAAAAAATAAGGGATATGTGAAATACAAGTCAATGAACAACAGCTGTGTTTTGGCAGTGTTTGTTGTGTAAAATATCTCCATGCTTACTGGGGAGTGCAGGGAACGAGGTTTGCTGCCTTAGCAAGTGTTTGGAGCACCGCCCAGCACTTACTGAAAACGATGATCCATCATTGCCCAATACCATCCAGTACAGGCATTCTCTAACTTTTTGAAATGTTAGTGGCCTCTGTTGGGAATTCTGTGTAGGAATTCTGGCTTTGAGTCACTATAAGCGGCGCAAGGTTCTGAACAGAAACGAAACCCTCATTGCTGAAGGGCTGGCTTTCTAGTCCACTGATCTGTTATTGGAGAAAGATAAAAACCCTCAACCACTTTATTTCCTGTTAAATTTAATTTAATTCATTATTTTTCCCCTGGTTGCCCCACCATTCATGCTCCTCAGCTGCTGTTTTTGTGCTTTCTCAGCACAGTGGAGGTGAGACTGATTCAGGTGACTGATTCCACCTATTCTGTATCACAGGGATATATTCACATTATGCAGGGAGGCCATTACTGTTTCATTATAATGTGTCATTTTTTTCTTCATATATTCTGCGTCATTAACTGAACCACTGCTCTGTAAAAGTCTTTGGAATAGGTCTTCTGTGAGGTTTAGATGTACATTCTCTCAACAGCCTCCACCGTGCTCAATTCATTAAAAAAAAATTAATTCTCTTTTCCCTCATCCTAATGTATTTAATATGACTGAAAGTTGGAGCTGGAAGTTTAAGACGGTCTTTTTTCTTCGCTTATCAGCACATAACAAATCTCTGTAACTGCAGCGATGCTTCTGGCGAATCATTTGTCACCTCATCATCTTCATGGATTGTGTCCCCCTCTACCTCCTGGGTTACAGGTGGTGATGCACATACTGGGTCTACAGGGCAGCCTAGACACAGCCTCTGTCCCACTGACGGCAGTCAAGGTGGAATAAAGTCCCCTTCACTGCATCTATTTGGTACTACATTGGCCAACCTAACAGAAATAAGATCAAACTAATACTTGCTTTTCTCTATCAAAATCGGGGAATCTGATTCCAAAGTAAATAATGTAGTGTTGTTCACATTTTAGTACATATTGAATTTAACCCCCACAATCCTTAGGGGTACTACTCTGCTCAAAATTAAATGTATTCAAAAACATTCTTGAACTTGGGTTCAAATCTGTGATCTTGCCAATATATTCCTGTAGAGATAAAAAGATTTTGATTGAGGTAGAGAAGTAGGAAGTATATAAAGTCTCTATAAACAAACACAAACTAAAATGGGCACTGTTCATTATTGGAGACCTTAACCACTATTTCTGTGTTTTATCCAAACAATGTCTCATTTTAAAAGCATAACAAGATGTAGCAGCAGGAACTCCCATCCAGATATTTTGCCCTGGTCTGTTGTTTAACAACCTGATAACTAAATTAAAAAAATGGTACTGTTTGTGTGTTACTGATCTCTTTGCACCACTTGTATGGGTTGAGGAAAGGCACGTCCGTTCAGAGTCTTTAGCTCAATGATATAGATCCCCTTTTCCCTGGCAACAGGGAAATAGATTTGAATTTCCCTATGCCGATTAACAGATTACCCACAAAAATAGGTACCTCTCTGTATTGGTTCTGAATGGTGACCAGGTGCTGTGCTAATTGATGGATTTAGTGCTGTTCATGTGATTTTCTACACTCCCAGTACACTTGGAGAGGCTCAGGATCTCTGCCTTCTCTCTGGATTGCAACGAAGTTTAGAAGGGAGACGTATGTGTAAAATGCTGGCCTGAGAATCATTAGAACATTGGAGAGAATAGCAATTTTGAAGTCTCTCTCCTGTATTTTAATAGGCACAGGAAATAGGATTTTTTTCCTATCTTGTTCTTATGTTTCTGTTTCTTATCTATTTCTTTTTCATCTTGACTGAAACCACAGTCAGGGTTGTAGTTCTAGCAGTGAACCATAGCTTCCAAGCTCAGTGATCTGAAAAATTACTAAAAAAAAAAAAAAGGAACTTATTAAAATGAACTGAAAGATAGTCTCATGTTGAGAAGATGAGGGGTAGAGGGGTGAAGGAAGAGGAAAGAAAAGTGTTATGTATGGGACTGAAGAAAACCTGTAACAAATACAGGAGACTTGGAAATTTTGGATTGAGTGTTACTGCCAAGCATTGTGACTGTGAAGTTATTTTAAGGATTTCTGCATTTTCTACAGTAAGCAGTACGACAAAGAAATGTTTAAAGGAATTCTTTCCGAATGTTCCAACATTCTGTCAATGATGGTAAATAAAGAACCACTCTGCATAAGACAGAAAATCTTATACATTTATTTGGAACTGATTTAATGGTCTATAATTTAGTGTAAAATTGAAAAAGAGAAAAATGTAATGATGAGAAAAATTTCATAGCTAGGTTTTTCAGTTGCCAAATGCTTCAGAAGGCTGCAATTTCACAGCAGGGTTGGTTCCAGGAGTGGAAATTGGACATAAATAATTCCAGACAGTGTAAATGTAAATTTAAAAAAAAATTAATTAAGAAGCACATTTTGTCCTAATACATTCTCTATTAATAATTATAAACTAATCACCGAGCTATGGTTTAGAAATCAACTTATTAAAAAAATCTTTAACTAATTGACTTCTATTGTAAATCTGTGACTAAGTATTTAAAACAGTTGGCCAGTTCTGGTGTATTATTTCATGATAGTTGCACATAAAATGGTTGGGGCGTGTTGGCTGCAGAGCAAGAAACATTAAGGCTATTACAAATCAGTTATTTTCAGGTCTGGTATAAATAATCCTGCACCCTAACACATCTCTAGTCACCGACTAATAGTGCATTTACGTATTCTTTTTTGTTATTGTTTTTGATCAGTGGTCTGTGTTTTCCAACAGGGATGTTGTTATCATTAGATCCTATTTATTAGAGAAAGTTGTAGGACAGAACGATCCTTTCTTTGTTCCCAAACTAGCTGTACTTAGGGGATCTACTGCATATTACGGCAGTAAAAGGAAATCGCTACTCTACACTCACACAATTGGCTTGGAGACATATTTAAGTCTTTGGACTGGCTTTGGGGTAGGTTTATTACAGTGCCAAATCAACAAGATGAGTGTTTCCTTGATGTATTTTTATCATGAGATGTGAGCACAGTGAGGCCTTTAGGACAGATAGCCCAATGCATAGAGATTGTGAAAGTACACAAGTAAGGCAATCCCCCAGAGCCAGGGATGAACTCAACATGAACACAAGTGCTCTTAAAAGAATTTGTGTCAATACCATGTGTATGACATATCCAAATCTCCTGTCAAACAACAGGGCTGCGGCACAGAAAAGTGCTGATGATAGGACATAGCAACTGACAAAACTCTCTACTGTTTCTGTTATTGCTGGGACAGAATCATGGCCTGGCTTCACTGCTGGGCTGAATACCAGCTGCGTTAGGAGCCGACCTTATTAACTGGTAGTAAGCGCCATCAGCGTGTCTGAGATTGGGAACATGCAAGAATGAAAACAGTACATCTGAGCATACCAATGCAGCATGAAAAAGGAGTCCCAAAAGATAAAGTGTAGCTAAAGGTGAGCAAATTTAGTCATTTAACTGTTCCATTTAATAAGCTTCTACAATGTTTTAAAAAAAAAAAATTGTATTTTAATTAGAGCATTCCATACTTTCTTGTGGAATGCCTTAGAATTTTTTTTTAAATAACTAAATGGATCAAAATTATGTTTTGAATGGAAGGAAGAGCTAAAAAGAAGAGACAGTGAACCGAAAGTGGAAATTCAAATAATGCTTTTATGGACATCTTTATGTAAAATCTAGTTAATGCTGATAAAATTTTGCAGTGGATGAGCAATTTTGGTAAATCCAAATAACAACAAAAATGGTTTTACAAAATAAATGACCCTTCAGATACTTTTATCGTAACTGACTTGGTACAGGACTTGGTACTTCAGTGATAGACTGTATATTTTCTGTATATTCCTTCTGCTTATTTATCCTGGATTTTGAGGATTAATTCTTTTTATTTAATTATTTACACTATAGTGTTTTCATTATTTTAGTATACAAAGGATATAACTAGGCTGAATGCTATTTCCAGCACTATATAAAGATGAGTGGGAGGGACAATTGAGAAAGGTGATGAAGGTAAGATTATTGATAGCTACAGAAGTGATAGGAGAAAAGTTGTGGAGAATGTTGCTGTGTCTCAAGGAGACTGCAGAGAGGCTTTCCTAAAGAACCATTAAGAAATGAGACAAATTCCATGGGTTAGCTTCTTTTTTCCATCACAGTATCCTCCACAGTCTGAGACGACCATAAGGGCATCACTTTTCACTGGTTGGGACTGTACGACAAAACTGGACAATAAAGCATCCTAAAGTTAGCCACAAATGCTCATTTTGCCACAGTCAGCTTCTTTAAATCTGGCCTTAAAAATACTTGCATTTACAAATTTATAAGGAAACTCTCTAAACATAAGTAAGATCATACATTTAGGAGGAGGGCAAAGTGTAGCTAATGGACTGCCCATGGCTGACAAAATGGCTCATGTGAAAATCCACTGCAAACACCGTGTTATTTTTTTTTGTTTTCATTCTTGGACTTCAACCAAAGGTGTGGATAAATCCATCATTCGAGCATGTGTCCCTTTGTGTCCCAATGGGCACTCCTCTGATTTCACTGGGTAGTTCACTCTACAGCATGCTGGTTATGGCTGTAATCTTATTTTGGCTCATATCTTACTCTGATGTGCGAAAGAGCCTGTTTCCCAGGGGATGTTTCCACAATCTAATACATCTATGAAATGCTTTATTTATTCATAATTGCATGTGTGTGTATAAATATCTATTTATATAGGTAGATTCCATTTCAGTAGAAGCTTCTCAGTTCAGATATCTTTGCCTATTTTTCCAACTCTCTAGAGTTTGTTTAAAAATCTAGACATTATATGATGGAAAAATTACTGTGTGCACAATAATGACTGAGTATTTAGCCATAAGAGCTTCTGTCTTACATTAGCTAATGTATATTTCTAAATTCAAAGTAGCAGTAGTTCTTATAATTATTATAACTGATGTTTTATTTTATAAGTACAATTGGGCATACCATTCACTTGTAACAACATTGCGTTTAGCAAATATAAATGGAATTTTGCTTTAATATCTTATCTGAGAGGAGTCGACATCTCCTCACTTTTAGACAGAGAAAAGACAGCAGTTTTGTGGCTGGTACATGAGGAAGAAGAATTCAACGCCAGACATCAAATTAAAGTATGCAGTCAAAATAGTAGAACAATCTTAAGATAAAAACTGGTTGCAGGTAATTACAAAGTCTACAGGCAAACACCTGTCTATGTTTTTGTCCTTCAGGTATGATAAATTTTGCTAAGAACAGCACCATCAAAAATCCCACGAGAGCAAACTGGCCTGGGAGAAAACTAGAAGGTAAGAGAAAAACATCTTTATTTATTCATCTTACCTTGACTTTTTCTGACACTAGGTTTGCTTGAAGTGAAATAGTTCAGAAGTGAATTCTGCTTAGTGCATGCCTTAAAAATTATTTTGTTCTGTGTAGTTTTTTAATATTTTCTGCTAAAAGGAAAATGTACAAATACTTTCCAATAACTGAATGTTAACATTTAATGTACTGGGGCTGTGGTTAGTGATCCCACTTAAAACCTCAAAATTTATATCAGATAACGGCGATATTCTCATTTTCTAAAAGGAATGGGTATTGTCTAGAGGATAGAGACTGCCAGTTATTGCAGACACGTTAAGGAATATCATACTAGCATCCAAAATCCATTTTACCTTTCCATTGAGTGCACTAGGTATTTGTACTGTATTTACCTTCTGTATAAAATGGAAGTGAATATAGTGAAACTCTGGTTCAGAGCACAAGATTCTGGACTGGAAAATGCACAAAACAGACAAAATATTTGAAAACAAAAAGTGCTGAAGCTCTGAGAAGCATGTACAGTGCAAGTAGACATCAAGGTCAAATTCAGACAGTCCATTCTAGAGCTAAGTATGATAGCTGAAAAGGGTTTTGCCCTGAGGCATTGCTTGCTGGCTAGAGTTGACTGGCCCTTTCCATCTGAGGATGGAAGGACTGTTTGAGCTCTCCAAATTTTCCATGCTGTCTGTTCATACTTGTCTGATTTTGCATGAAATGGATCAAGCTGTACTTACACTGTCTTTTCCACCAGGATAGTAGCTCACTAAAGTGGTAGCGCATACCTGGAGGAGGATGCTTTGTTATTAGAAAAGTGGATGCTGTAAAATTTCCAAGGGAGTTTTATTTTGATCCAAAATTTGGTCATTTTTTTGTAGTTAAAAAGTAAATGTTTTGAATAGAACATTCAATCCACTCACAATTTTTCAGTTTTCCAATTCACATCAAAGGTACTAATATATTTTTAAAAGCTAGTAATTCTCCTTCATTCCCCAGTGGAATCTTTCTAACTGAAGTCTAAAATGAATTAGTAAATACCTGCTTGAGGCAGACATCCACAGTGCAGGCTTTTAACATCAATGTTTGTAAGCAGTGATAGCAAAGAGGAGACATCAATTGACAGTTTGAGGTGAGGGGTAATCAGCTACAGTTTCAATAATTTTGATAGGTAGGTGGAACTAGAACAAGTCTTGGATGTGCTTGTCCTCTGGAGATCTCTTTTAAGTTCATTATTTATTTTTCCATGTCTAGATTTAAACACAGAAGATGAAATAAGTAATTTCATCCGATGTCTGTTGTAAAAGCTAATGAGAGCTAATCAACCTAAACCTGGAATGTTTAGGTTGATTATCAAGAAAATGTTTTCTGACAGTGACATATATTATGCTTTGGGGTTGTCCCAGACTGCAAATAGCTGAAGCCAAACTTCTTGGATCATACTGCCAAGTAGATGGAGGTTAAGAAAGTACATTCTGTGAAACAGCCACAGAAAGCAGGAAAAGGAAGTGATGATCTGAGAATCCTCTTCATCTTTTAATGCTGTGATTCTGTTATCCACCTTTATTTAATTTAAAGGTGAAGTCCTGTTAAGCCCTTCATGGATTTTGATGCCCTTTCTTCATTATCGAGTCTGTATGACAATCACTAACACGAAAGAAAGAAAAAGAGTAGCAGCAAGAAAAGGCCTCTCAAGCTACTAATTAATCATAGTGTGAGTTTTCTTCCAATGCACCTTCATTCCAACTGCTGACATATGGTGCTCATATAACCAGCTGATTTGCAGTATCACATCCATACATCTGCCTGTCAGATAGGTCTTTTGCTTTTGTAAGCTAGCTGGTGGCCAGGATTCTGTGAGGGAGCGCTTAAGATAAAGGTCATCCAGAGGGACCACACGGTCTTGGGCAAGGGAAGGCAGAGGAGAGGAAGTATTCACTTAATCCTCCCTTCTCATATTCAGTCCATTATTCTTAAGTTTTAGGGGCAGATGTGCAAGCTGGGAAGTTTTCCAAATTCATTTTTCAGAACATTAGGTGCTCTCAACATTAGGCACACTAAGCAAATCCCTCTTTGTAACAATTTTGCCACCAGCACTGAAGATGAGCTGCTTTCAGGATGAAAATAGATGGCTGAGAACTTGGGCCAAACCAAGCAATTTGGAGATAAAATTACTTAGAAAACTTTTTAGCTGGCTTTCACACCCTCTCTGATCTACTTAGAGTTCTTCAAGAGTTTGAGCACTTACATAAAAACTCTTCTTACATGGACTGTTTCTGAAAAAATAAGAAAAATACAAAACATAGTACATGACAAGAGGCTGACAAACGTTTCTAGAAAAATTCTATGTATTAGACAATGACTCACCTACCCCAAGCTATTGATCTGATCAATACTGATCAATGAGTTTCTAAATATCCAGACATTGGTACTTAACCATGTTATTTTTGTATTTCATTGGGTTCTTTCTGCACTTTTGAATACTCTAGAAGAGTGGTTTATTTTCCCAATACAGAGGACAGAAATTTGGAAGGTTAAAAAGAAGTATTGATTATGCCTTTCATTCAGCAATCTCAATTTTTGTTTTTCCTTCTTCCTGCTTTAATGACACTCCTAGTGGAGTTTAGTTTCTTACTGCAGTCCTTGAGTTAGACTCCCCTCCATCTGCAGTAGGTCAGATATGCTGGTATTTAATAGAGTTCAATTGTTCAATTGCTTTTAACTAATAAGTTGGAGAGACTGGATTGCAAAACAGCTGATTGTTCTATTTATTTTTAAGTCTGCCTTATTTATCATTACATTTGTCTACAGGGAAGCAATGCAGAAGAGCGATTAGTTAAATGAATAACTTTTTGTTAGGTTTTTTTTGGACAAGGATTTTAAAATGTAGGGCTTGTGACGAAGGTGAGGGAAAGAAAGACAGATGGACAAGCTTGGAGTTAAGGCTTAACCCTGCTCCTGAGTGGTTCAGACTGTGAGCATGCCCAGGTGGAGGACAGATTGTAGATGGCTTTGTCTTCTATAGGTTAACACAATGTTGACTTACGTGATTTTTCCAATACTTGTTGTATACATCTTTTGTTCTCAGTTCGATTTATCTTCTACATCCCTTCAACCAAAGGAGCAAAATTAACTTTTAAAACCTCAGTGATTTTATAATGGTGATGAATACTCATACATCTGAAGGGACATATGGGGACTCTATATCATCATAATCATAAATCACACTTCCAAAGATGGGTCATTCACAACTTCTCTGGGCAACCTGTTGGAGTGTCTCAATAACTTCATCTAAAAAAACACCCACAAAAGTTTCCTTATGTCTAATCTAAGTCTATCCTTTCAGTTTAAAACTGTTGCCCTTTGTCCTGTCAGTACAATCTTGGTAAAAAAGAAATAAAACATATATATATATATACACACACACACATACACCTGTTTAATAAGCCCCCTTTATATACTAAAAGGCCACCATAAGGTCACCCCGGAGCCTCTCTCCTCCAGGCTGAACCCCAAGCTCTCTCAGCCTTTCTCCATAGGAGACGTGCTCCAGTCTTCTGATCATCTTTGCGGCCTCCTCTGGACCAACTCCAATAGCTCCAGGTACTGAGCCTCCTGTGCTGAGGACTCCAGAGCTGGATGCAGTAGAGGGGGTAGAATCACCTCTCTTGTTGTGCTGGGCATGTTTCTTTTTATGCAGTGAAGATGAGTAAGCCATTTACTAAATTTACAGGCTCAATTTTTTCTTACTGCTGTTTCTCTGTAATGTCCAATCTCATGAATTGCTTTAGTATTTATAGTAAAAGTAACGACACCATATCAAGGAACAGTTAAGTAAGAAAATGACCTACAAACGTACCCACAGAAGGCTAGGTGTTTCCATTAAACAGTCTTCCATTATTTGAGAACCCTACCAGTCTAGTAGACAATCTATGTGTCTTTACATCAGCAACCTCAGTAGTGCCCAGAAGTTGTTGATTTATTCCTGTACTTTCAAGTTAAGCACATGACTAAACATTGTTTAAATGTCAACTGTGTTCAGCAGCGGGAACAATGGTATTATTTTCAAATATTTCGCCACAATAAATTTAACCCATATATTGGCTTCTTAATGCTGACCACTATATAACATAATTAAGAGAGGATTCAACAGAGGTCTCAACAGTAATGGAAGATTCCCTGTGTTTTATAAAGGGATCACATTAAAGACTTGTGCTTACAGCATCTCTAATAATTCCCAGAGCTGAAACAGGTCCATTCCAATAACTCTACAGGGGATGGATTCTATGTTTACATGACTGCATATACAAAAAAGCATTGTAGTTCTCTAAGGCTCTTTAGTTTTAACTAATTAAACAGGGATTTTGCCGCTTATCAGAAAATCAGTGGTGTCTCATGGAAACAAGCAGCTATGGAAAACTCTTCTATATATATAACTGCCTTTGGGCTCCATGCCACTGAGCAAGAGAAAAGGGAAAGGGAGGTGGGGAATTGAGATGGGGGGCTCCAGCCACAAGCTATAGAATTAAATCCCCTGGGATGAGGATAGCCTCAAACATAATTGCCTACTGCCTCCAGCTTGTGGCATATTTTATTTACCTAATAATTTCTATTACAAGAGTACTGGAATATGCATATAGATGTTACTAAAAAAGAAAAAAAAACAAGAAAAAAACCAAATGAAAACATTATGCATCCATTTTTTCCCCTGGGAAGGTGGTATGAGGAGAAGCGAGCCATGCGTAGAAGATGTTAGAAACTGTGCTTTCATGCTGTAGTAAAAGGCACAGCTGAAGCTGTTCCACTCTGCATAAAAAATGGACGTGCTGGATGTGGATTTACACAGGAAGTGCAAATTATTTGTTGTCCACAGCTGAGTCAAACCTTCAGTGCATTTAGTACTACAGCACTGTATGCAGTTCAATCATATATACAGAAATAAGGTCCAAATTGCTGTACTTACGGACATGTCCATGAAGTTATCACTGTTAGATGCCCATTTTCCCCACAGTACTCAGGGAGTAGGGGGAAAGGGGGTTGTGACAGATGCATGTTTTCATGAGGAGAGCTTCCATAACCATCCAGAAGGGAACAACATGGGGAGAGTTTGGTGTGAGGAGTAAATAGTGAGCTAACTCAGAACAGGTAGTATTTTATCTTCCTGTCTCTGGGCATCCAAAACATGAATCTGCTTGGAATGTGAGTCAGCTAATGAAAAAAAAAGAAAAGAAAAGAAAAAAGAGGGACAGAAAACTACTACTTCACTACTTCAAATAGTCTAATAGTCCAATGGCTAAATGATCCAAATGTGGAAATGCAAGTTTAAATGCCTTAATGAGACTAAGGACTTGAATTATATAGTTTATACTCTAGGAGTTTATTCCTCTGACTACCAACCTATTTGACTGCAGCTGGTAATTCTGGGTGTTTCACTTCATTCAGCTTTAGACATTCAACATTGAGGCAAAAAATTAAGCAAATTTTTTGGTGTTCTTCTTCTTAAAGGACCTAAAGAATGATTCAGGTGACTCATTTCAAATTCAGGTAAGACATGAAGAAAAATAAGCTTTCTTGTTGTTAGAGTGAACAAACCCCGGTACAGGTTGCCTAGAAGGGCTGTGGAGTCTCCATCCTTGAATAAATTCAAACCCCAATTAGAATTGGAAAGTGCTGCTTTGCACTTGTTTTTTTCTCTGAGGCGTACTCACTTTAGTTGTGGATTCCTAGCACAGATGAGATGAATCTCAGCTGATATCAGCTTTACCATGCCAGACTGGCACGCTGAGAGGTAGATGGAGGTGGAGGAAAATTGTTAGGTATAGGGTGAACTGAAGAACACAGACTGGGCCTGTGTTAGACAGCAAATTAAACTAGAGTGTTCTAAGATTCAAGCTACAGCACTCTCATAGCAGAACTACACTTCCACATGTATCATGCCAACACACGGTTTTCAACTAGAAGCCTTAATATGAATGTCGTATACAGGAATAAATCATGTGCACTTGGGAATGTCACAAGGCAAGACATGTACAGCAAAATGACTTGCAATTGTTCCAGTACGGAAACACAATAATTACACACTCATGATCATGACAGAAACATCACACTGAAACATTTTCTCTTCTGTCTTCCTTAGTATTCTGACTAGACGAGATTTAATAAGTAAGAGACCTTTTCCATATCTGACAGTTCTTATTACATTCTCCTACAAGGTAATTAATTCAGACTGAAATCGGAACAAAAATAAAAAATTGGTGTTAAAAAAAGGGAGAAAGATAATGTTGCTGATTCTATATTATGTATCATGTCTATTTTGACTGCAGCAAGGTATAATTTCTTCAAGAAGGAAGAGTAAAAATGATTCCCAAAATTATTGTTTACACTTCTAAGGACGTCCAAGAATAGATTTAGTAGAAATTCTCACATGATTGTCTTTTTAAAGGCATTTCTTTCTTTAATGACATATGATATTATTTTACTTTCTTGGATTATATCAAATGTAAATAAATTTGGGAAGTGGATTTTGACCACACCTCCCGCCTAATGCAGGTATAACTATTTGAAAGAATCAGAGGAACCTAAATGAGAATTGTGTTTTGCTCCCTTTGAATATGAAAGATAATACCTTGCATGAGGACAGACATGTTGAGCAGGCAAAGCTAGATATACATCAGTATTGAAGCAGTCTGAAAAGGCCAGATATTTTGTTTAGCTATTTGAAATCTGTGTTTAAAATTTAAAATAGTAGTGTGAAAGAATAATTTCTTTGTGCTTTTGTTGTAGTGGAAGCTTCCATTTACACACAGTAAATCCACAATTTTCAGATTGTTTTGTGGATCTAAAACCTGTTGTCAAATGAAGTTGGCTAATAGCCCTAAAAGCTTCTCATTTTTGCTTTCAACATAAGAAAACTAAACATACTTGTTTTGTCTTCTGCAGGCCCCACCTCCCATGAAGCTGATAACTAGTGCAGCTGTTTTACATCTATGAAAAGCAGGACAGGGTTTCTGTGATTGACTTTCTCTACAGAAAAAGATGCACTCAGAGTCTCACTCATCTCTTGATTCTGCCATTCCCTGAATGGCTTAGGGCATCTCACTTGGCCCCTTCTGGGACCTAAAATAATTACCCAGTCTCTTCAGAGTTTTGCGTGGCTTCCCTAATTAAGATGAAAGGAAACAAAGAGCACTGTGATATTGCAGAGGTCTATTATCATCTTAATAAAATAGACAAATATTGCTTCAGGGATTCTGTACTCCCTGCTCTTCTTTTTCCAGGAAAGCCTGCACAAGCCCCACCAAACTCCGATGATCTGTTGCTGCATATCCTGGGCATGCACATAAAAAATATCATGGCAGTGACTGCTTTCTGTGTATGATTGCTGACCTTTACTGAATCACTTTCCTAATGTTTGGTATTTATGCTTTTCATTTTAATAGATGGTACAATGCTCCTACCTTTTATAGCAATAAACGGTACCCTTTCAGGCATGGTAACAAGTACTAGAGAATTAAAGTGATTTTGTTACCAGCAGTCCTACAGTCCTCAGTACCCGGAGAGCCAAAGAGGGTGAAAAGGAACTGAATGCATCGGTACTGCTTCTTTTAGAGCATCTTTCCAAATGTTACTGATGAAGTTTTTGGATTTATACTAAGAATCCTCTAAGTGGGAGAGACATTCTTATTGGCATCAAAAATTTCTGGCAACTGCATTTAGGTAGAAAGAGATGCGGGTTTTATATATATATCTCAGATAAATGCTGGCAGACACTGAGAGTCGTCTGTTAGAGAGAAGCGTGTTATTTTTAACCTGAGAGAAAGCTCATGAATTTATTATTTTTTTTTTTTTTATTAGAGATGGTTATGTTGACAGCAGGTTTATGGAAAGATGTTACAGGAAAAAAATTGAACAAAAAAATTCTGGCTTTCATTCAGAGTTATGGGCTAGATCCTAATTAGCCACAAGGGCTCAGTGCCTGCGAACAGTCCAGAGGATCCCCCTGTAATGTAAGATCTGAAAGCAATTAGTGCTGCCATTGAGAAGCGTGGTGCTGGTCCAGTTCTCACAGCTGAATTTCAAGAAGCAGATGAGATGAGTCATTGCTGTGAATTGAAATCATTGATATCACCACATGCACTCCTACATATCTAGGAATTAAACTGTCATTTAATTTGCTCATCATTAAGGCTCACATACTTGCTCAGCGGTGGTAAAAACTTCTGAGGGCTGGGACATAGGAACAAATTACACCTTGTACAATTTTGCCTGCTTTTTATTAACCTGTTTGCTCTTTCAATCCCATGTTATAATTTCAGAGAGTTTTAAAACATTAGTCCTCCTTAGAAAAGGAGATCCTCCTTAGCACACATCAATTCTCTATGATTTAGGTTGTTTATCCAGATTTAGAATATTCATCTTGCTCTTTCCTTTTACACCTAATGAACATGAATAAATTACAGGGAATCTGTACACATACGTGACACATCCACACGCATGTATGTAGAAATATTACACTACGTTAAAAAATATACTTCTCTATGATATTTGCTTCAGAAATGCTTTTAATAAAAGACCATGCACTATTATCCAAAAGGGTGTCAACTTGGAATATCTCTTTTAAAAATAGAACGCTTGCTTTAGCACAACTGCCTTTTTGTGGCAAAGTGAAATCTGGCTTTGGATATCCAATATCTCCTAATATTTCTTATTCCATCTGGCAATAAACTGAGCCTGAGAAAAATTATTATTAGCTCAGACTTTGGTTATACATTTTTAGAGAATAAAATGGTGGTCCTGCATTTATCAATGATATAAGTAGAAATTAAAACCAAATATTTTAGACAGGCTACTGGATCTTCAACCAGTTATGATATTTTCCTCCATGGCAAACTGGGCAAGTCCTATTTTGTCTCTACAGCAGATAGCAAAGATGCAAGTCTTACATGAAGACTATGTAAATAGAATGTGCTACTAGGGAAAGACAGGTGGTCTTTCTGCTTGTGCCTTTCCCCAGGCAAGCACCATTTGGAAGATCCTGATGAAGGGTGGTAATGAGGCTTGCTTACACTCGAGATATCCTTAGCAAATCCCATTTTGTGGCACTTGTTATGTTTCTGATGGCTGAATGGCAGCTGAGGTACAGCTCAGCTCCTGAGGAAATGCAGTCTGAGCTGGCTGATGTAGAGATCAGTTAGAAAGAGTGATTGTGGTGGGTGGTGAGGGCTTTTTCGGTCATGAGTTGGTGGAATGGTCAAGATTGGAAGGCACCTCTGAAGGTCATGTTGCCCAATGCTGCTGCTCAATCAGGGCCACCTAAATCTGGTTGCCCAGGACCAGGCTCTTGAGTACATCTGAGGAGGGAGACTCCTCCACCTCTTCACTTCCCTGGGCAATCAGTGCCAGCAATCAGTCACCCTCACAGTGAAAAGGTGTTTCTTGATGCCCAGAGGGAACTTCATGTGTCTCAGAATGTGCTGAGCCCTCTCTGTGTGCATTTATCTAGTATCCACGTCAGGTGTTTTAGACAGAGAAGAAAGTACATTGATTACATGAGTTACACTTTTGAAAGGAGAAGGAGGACTTATGATAGTTTTGTGTATTGGGGTAACCTTCACTTTAAAATAGCCTGATTGCTAGACTAAGGTAGGGTTAAAAACAAGCCAAGACCTTAAAATAATGTCAGACCTCATACTATTATGTTATGGAAAAATTGGAACTTTCGAAATATGTATTGGTTAAACTGATTAATTTGAATTGATCCATCTCACATTTGTCCTCTGCAGAGCAACTCAGGGACTTCAGTATCCATAGACGTATCTACAGCAGGCATCCCACATGTCAATAACAGTCCTGCTATTGATTCAGAAAGGGCTGTAAACTCTAACCTCTGTATTGCTGCTGTTGCACTGTGATCAGTACCTGAGCTAGCTAAATTAAAGACAGCAGATGTAGTTAACTTCACGGCAGTCCTTTGGATTCTATGGCAGACCTACCTTTAAAATACAAAGCTTTTACTTAGACACAGGAACTGAAAAGCAAAACCACAATTAACACAGAGCAGAACCAACCAGCACTTCTCCTCCTAAAACCGGTAGTAGGGTAGGAAAAGTTATGGTTCATTACAGTGTTCTGATTCTATTTGGTTAGGAAAAGAGTTAAAGATATTCAGTGCACTCTGATGCTGAGTGCTGCTCCAAGAGGCACAGGGCCCATCCTGGCAGAATCATGCTCATGCTTTGGCCAGACTTAGCATTTATAAAGCCTCCATTTTTAACGTGCAGCATGGCTGCATTTTGTAAGTGATGCTGATGCAGTGTGACTGCCTTCAGTCGAGGTGTTTATCCTGGGTACAATATCTGTGCACCTCTCCTGTGCTCCACAATGTGTCTGACTGAGGACAATGGATATGAATAGCACAGTCCAAGTTCATAGGCAGAGATATTTTTTGGTGGGGAGGATAACTATCTACAAACTGTAAGGCCAGCTACTCAGGAATAAGGCCAAAGACTTTGAAAAAAGTTTTTCCTTATTCTTTTATTTTTCTCTCCCAATTCTTTCACTGGAAGATTTTCCTTTTGGGATAAACTCTCCAGGGAAAGGCACAAGTAACAAACGCTTATCAAAGACACTGGAAGGCTTTTAAATTAATTAAGAAAGAATATGTTAGAGAAATTTCCTCCTGGAGGTATAAGAACAGAGCTGCAAGCCAAAGCATTATCCATGCTTAAAAAGAATAGTCTTTCAAAAGATCTAAATTATGTATATTTTTCAAAGTGCCTAGCCTTTTTAACACTTTTTAACTCCCAAAGGAGTGAAATAAAAAATGCATCGGTGGAAATTAGATATGGAGTGTGTGCCTCCAGTTCAAGAGGTGATACTTGCCTAAATCCCTGGTGTCTGTGAGCTTGTGTTGAGAAACACTGCTGTTTACATGCTGGGTACACACGTCCTCTCACCATCCAGACTTGGATCTTACATGGGGGGACAATGGAGTTGGTGTCACCAGATACAGCTATTCATTATTTGGTTGGCCCATTTCCAATAAAAAAGAGATATAATTGACTTGTGACAGGTGCACTGAAAGCTCACAGTGCATGTCAGAAATGTGATAGAGCCCTGGTTTGGTAACACACTGTACATTGTTTACAAATTTCAACGGAAATGTTGCCCCAGTCAGCTCTTCGCAGAGTTCTTTAAATGCTGTAATTCCAATAAAACCCACTTTTTACTATCTTATAGCCACATTTACAAAATCTCCCTTAGGTTTTGTAAACTCAAAAAGAGAAAAACAAAAGCTTTGACAGCCAGTGTCAGAAAACCTCCTCACCTGTACTTCATCCTCAGAAAATCACAGTCTGCACACTCAGATGGTAGGAATATTATAACATACTTTATTATAATCTCGAGTAGTGTAACTTTACTGAAATATTCTGCTGCCAGGCATCTTGCACACAAATGCACCTGAATAAAAGCTAGTACATTTAGTTTTTCTTCTTCTTTTACATTATAATAATAACTACAGTAAAATAGAACATAGCCTGCAAGAAATAATACAAATATAGCAGAAAATAATGAACCAAATCAATCTTGCCTTACTTCATACAAGTTTTTCATACAAAATCCACACTTAAAAAAAAAAAAAAGTTTAAGCAAATAAAATTTGCATCAACTTCTGCAAGACAGATCTTAACAGTACCTGTGTTGTCTGTATTTAAGTTTTCTTAAACTGTGTGAGCTTTAATTGTTAGCTTCATTTATTTTATACTTTGGGAAAGAAAGCTATAATTCCCTCATTTTGTACTTCCAGAAGGTTTCCCTTTGAAATATTTTAAAGTAATTCCACATTAATTTTAAAAATGATAACCAGTTCTCATCACAAAGTACATTCCTGTTGGTAGCCTTGTATTGAAAGGTCCTGTAGCCAGTAGTTAACAGAATACCTATAGCACCATAGAAAGGGGTTTAGTTTATGTGATCTGAACAAAATACTACAATTTCAGCTGACTTCTAAGTGCATGCAATTTTATTACCTCTGGAGATCTGTTGACACAATAAAAACAAACAAACAAACAAACAAACAAAACTACATATATTATTCCACCATCAAAAATTTGTTTTCAATGTGATGGAAAGAAGACCATGATAATGACTTTGCCTCTAGTCTTAAAAAGTCCTGCCACATAAAACTATAACTTTGAGGCTGAAGTGGTTTTATGAGGACAGGTTATGCCTAATGAGTTTATAGACATTGGTACGGCTTCTGCAGACTGGCAGTTGCACAACCCAAACTTTTCATGAATACTTCCACAAATTAAACTTTAATTCCTAATTTTATGTATAGCTATTGCTAAATTGTATAGAAACCCCAATATACCTTTATTTACATACAGTTAATTTTCTTCAAACAATAAATGATACTTAATTATTGTACAGTAGCATCTTTTTACACTTCACTAAAATATTACACTGATGATTTCAGTCATCATCAAGAGCATTCTATTAGCTTACTGTATCTTTCAATCTAACTGAAAATTTTTATAAATTATTTAAAAAGTCATTATGTTTCTGGATGCAGAACAATTTTCAGCTGATTGGGATGCCATAAGTATATCCTTTAGCGTTTATCATCGTGACCGGTTGACAAGCCTTACACCACTCACAGTTCTGCACTTTTTGATAGTAGTCTCTAAAATTCTAGGAATGAAGAGAAGTGTGACAGCTGAAGAACTAAAAAAGTGCATTATTCAGAAAAAATCTCAACTGTATGTAAATATCTAAATAAACACAGAATAAAATAATCTGGAGAGCTTCAGCCAGATGGCTGCAAGCATGAGAGCAGCACAGCTATTCTACTTTCCTCTGGAACAAGGGAATATTTACTTTGTCACATCCATTACAATAATTTACATCCATTAGTAGAAGACACTTTAAAAGACACTTAAAAAATTCAGATACTGCTGTCCACAGGCTAATGCCATTAAGAATACTATTTATGGAATAATATCCCCAAACTTATTGTTTGCATGTCATACTGTAGGTGAAAGGTTCTGGATAGAACTAAAAATTATGTTTTATCACAGATTAATCACTGCGAAATTAATCAGGCCCTGGGAATAAAAGCTCAAGATTCTGAGTGTTATTATTTAATGTCTCATGTGGGTAAAATTAAAAAACCTTGAAACTTACATATATCCATTTTGAAGGCTACAGACCACTTGGAGAGAAACCAGAGAATCACATGAATATTCAGAGCTTTAGGAGATGTGACCTGTTACAGCTGTATTACCTAGAGAAGACAGGCAGGAATGAGTAATGTTAATAGACTTCAAGCGCAGAAAAGTTGGCTGCAGACAGAAAGAGGACAAAGTGGTCTTCATAATTACCAAGCATACTACGAGAAGCAATGAGATCGTATTTCGACAGAGGAGAATCAGTTCAAAGATTAAACCCCCTTTCTTGTTGCAGTAATAGGTGAGCAGTGGAACAGACTGCTAGGGGAAATTGTAGCATCCCCATCACTGTAGGATGTTATGAACAGCCTAAGAAAACATCTATTTTTACGTTACTACAGGTAATCTTCCAGGGAAGAAGGGAGGGAACCGGTGTCAAAATTTGTTCTGTGATACAGTTCACAGCGAATTTTACCATTAAGAGGAAGATAGTAAAGAAGAAGTCTCTTGGATTTTTTAGATTCTCAAGGACCATCTCAGCTTGTATCTGTGTTGCGGACCTACTCAAAGCAAGGGTTTCTGGCAACAGTTGATGGCTGAAAGGGTAACATAACAAAAGGTATATAACAGAAGACCATTCCTGTTTTTACTGCTACAATTTTTTGGATTACCGGGTTGTCACTTTTCCATGAAAACATCAGAAATCATTAGCCAGACTGAAAAAAACCCCAATCTTCTTATAAAACTTACCCCTGTGGGTTTTTAGCAAAGGGCAGGGATGTAGGCTGGGTGGGGGAAATAACCTTGAGAATGTTTGCAGTGAATTAATCAAGTTCAGCTTTGATGCCTTCTATTTCACTAAATAGTAATCTATTTAACTTGGGTAACTTAGTTCCTTTATTCAGCAAATAAATATAACTTGACTGGAGGCACCTTGAAAAATCCATCCATCCAAACTAAAAACAACTACAAGAAAGGAACCAGTTTCTAAATATGGAAACTTTTCTCCAGTAGAACAAAATCACAGAACAAAGGATCATCTAGTTTCAACCTCCCTGCCATGGGCAGGGATGGCCATTTACTAGACCAGGTTGCTCCAAGCCCCATCCAACCTGGCCTTGAACACTTCCAGGGATGGGGCATCCACAGAGCCTCTGGGCAACCTGTTCCAGTGCCTCACTGTCCTCTGAGTAAAGAACTTCTTCGTAACATCTAATCTAAATCTCTCCTCTTTCAGTTTAAAATCATTTCCCCTTGCCCCATCACTGTCTGCCCATATAAAAAGTCCTTTTCCTTCCTTCTAAAAGCTCTCTTTAGGTAGTGGAAGGTGCAATAAGGTCTCCCCAGAGTCTTCTTCTCCAGGGTGAACAACCCCAGATAATGCCCTCAAACCTGCTCCTTCATGAAAGACTTTTGAATGTTTCAATATGAATTGAAAATCATCTGTTTCAATCATCCGAGCTACATCCACCTCTCGGCAGATCAGTTTATGAGCTTTTATGACTACTGGCTGTCTCCAGTGACTGAAAATGCATGTTGCCTTATCTCTGGCAATCTACAAAATGGCTGCTGTTTTTTTTAACCACCAGTTTAATGGTGAAAGTTGCTTTTCACTGCAAGTTAAGAAAAATAGTCTGAGTCCTTTTGATGTAACTTGATACGGATGTTTTCAGTTCTATAATTACAACTGTGTTCCACCTTGTGTGGAGATAAACTAATACAAAGGTCCTCTTTTATAGCCCATTTCTGAAAAGCATCAGGCTACATTATATTGAGAATTAATATTATAAACCTCCAACATGAGAAATAAGAGGATCTTTGGAAAGAAAATTACTGTAGTGGCTACCTGTGTACAAGAGAGTAGGGTACTGATCGATGCTATTCAGCACACTCCACAGTCAATATACAGAAGTAAAAAAGAATTAGGAAAGAGAAAAAGAGTCCAAAGGTTTGGGTTACAACTAAATTTTATTACATTAACTGCAGAACAGAGAAATTAAACAGCTATTAAAAAAACCCCAAAACCCAACAAAACAAAATATACACCAAAAAACCAAAACCCAGCTGCTTATCTCTTTCTTTCTCCTCTTCAGGTAAAATATGACTTCATAATTAATGTTTATAAATCACATTCAATGTGATGAAAGGAACCCAAAAATTTCTGAAGCCTTACTGTTCCTGCATGCACAGGAGCACTGAAGTCTTTTAATATGTGAGAAAAGCTCTGCAGGTCTGACACCTACTTCATGGTGAAAAGATTTTTGTGATTTTTTAAGCTCTCCATGGGAACACTCCAGTTTCCCTGAAACTTTCTCAGTGGATCTGTACTTTTCAGCGGCACTGGGAAGCCAGAGGACAAGGAACATGGCAGAGGAACAAGCAGCCTTTCCCTGATAGATCTGGTATAAGATTAATATTTCCAGTCTGGATCACAGAGATAAGGAAATTGGATGCATGCCTTCCAGCTTCCTCAACCACTGAGCTACTTACCAACTTGGAAAGAGGACTTCTTTTTCTGCACTAACTTGTTTTGCTTATAAAAATGTATGTTTCTCTTAGTTTTTGCTCCAGTTAGACAGTGATACAGGATGAAGGTTTCCAAGTACCCGGATGCCTGTTTGGATGTCTGTTCAATATCAACCTTATAATCAGGCCTTTTGATCTTAGAATCATGTTTCTGAGTGTGCTGGTTTTGTCTGAGATGGAGTTAATTTTCTTCATAGCAGCTAGTATAGGGCTGTGTTTCAGATATGTGTTTGAAAATGTGTTAGTAACACAGGGATGTTCTCATTACTGCTGGGCAGTGCTCACACAGCATCACGCTCTCTCCTGCTCCTCCCCACCGCACCAGTGAGGAGGCTGGGGGTGCACAAGGAACTGTGAGGGGACACAGCTGGGACAGCTGACCCTGACTGAGGCACAGAATATTCCACACCATATGCTATCATGCTCATCATATAGAGCTGGGGGAAGAAGAGGGAAGGGAGGGGACGTTTGGAGTGATGGCATTTGTCTTTCCAAGTCACCGTTACTTGTGATGGAGCCCTGCTCTCCTGGGGATGGCTGAACACCTGCCTGCCCATGGGAAGTGGGGACCTAATTCCTTGTTCTTCTTTGCTTGCATGTGCGGCTTTTGTTTTACCTGTTAAACTGTTTTGTATCAACTCATGAAAATTTTCTTGCTTTTACCCTTCCAATTCTGTCCTACATCCCACTGGGGGGCAGTGAGTCAGTGGCTGTGTGGGGCTGAGTTGTTGGCTGGGGTTAAACCATGACACTGGGATAAAATAAAAACAGAATCAGGGCATGATACCAGTTGCTGACAGCATACACATTCAAATGTTCATGCATGCAGGCACACACTCCTGAGCAAATTGAATTGCTCTCCGCAGTTTGAAACAGATGAACATATTCTTCTCTTTTTAAAATTCTTTCCAGGATTTG
The DNA here is from genome assembly GCA_013398855.1 of Mohoua ochrocephala. Taxonomy (NCBI): domain Eukaryota; kingdom Metazoa; phylum Chordata; class Aves; order Passeriformes; family Acanthizidae; genus Mohoua; species Mohoua ochrocephala. Next base: position 46,806 of record VZTA01022510.1, on the reverse strand, counting down.
CTGAGAAAGTTATAAAATACTTCTCTTTTGGGAGAAGGATAATTGCGGAGTTCAAAGCTAAATAAATAGATGTTAACAATATCTTTTTACTCTCGGGTTCAGTCTCTTTCTAAAAGCTGTATTTATGGGGCACAAAGTATCTCTGTTTTCTTTAGTATCGATTGATTTGCATTTACTGCCTGAAGCAATCAGTAGTTTTTGGAGTCTACTCACCATTTCTTATGAATTCAGAAAACTGAAAAAAATTAGCTCAAAGTTTAACTTTGTTAATACTGCACCACCTAGTCTGAAGAAATGTGTTGTTGCAATACGTGATCTGATCAGACATCATGACTTCAGAAATTATTAAAATGAGATTTTTATGGGAAAACTCTGGTCACCAAAAGCGAATGCATAGGTACATAAATTTCAGTGATTCAGATGCCTTATTCTCAAGTGGCAACACATTGGAAGGCACCAGGAAAGCGATAAAGAGCTAACACATCATTGTGGATCCCTCGTTCCCTCTGTGACTGAGCAGAGCCCAGGGGTGTTCATTGCAGTGTGCTGACTTTACCAGCAGCTAATGGTACCTGAACACAGATAAATGCTGCAGCTCAAAGTTGAGCGAGTGGCAAAAGCCAAGTGAGCACCCGCTATTTTGAATCTCATGTGAAAGGAAATGACAATTGTGAAGCATTCAGTCAGACATGGCCTGGTGCTCACATACCAGGTGAATTTAAGATGCTCCCGAGTCAGGAGATATCAATACTCGATATCAATAACTGGCTGATTTTCAGAAAAAGTTAAATGTTGCACGGCCTTTCCCCATCTCTCCACCATGCTAACATTATCTGTCTTCGATGCTTTTAACATTTGAGTCACTTATTGATATGAACTCTCTATGAACTTCAAGCCTCCAGCTTTCTGAAATCTTGGCATGACTCAGCGTAAGACATTTTTCCTTCAAGCCACTGAGTAAGTACAGTTTAAGCAGTGCTTAAATGCCAGGGATGAGACTGACACAATGGTCCGACTGTGCCAAATAGCAGTTTTTGATAGAGATTTGTGAGTCCTTCACTATGACTTTGGCAAGAGGAGGAAATTATCATTACCTGAACACAGGGAAAAGAAGGCACCAGAGTCAGAAAAGCTTTTGCCTACTTGAAGCAGGATACAGGCATGTCAGTTCAACAGGCCATTTCACCTGCACCCTTACTATTTAGACTATTTTAGAAATTTTCCTTTTTTACCTGACTCATTTCAACATACCTAGAGCTGCGCAAAATTTTGTGTGCCCCACCAGTTACAGATTAGTTTCCTGTAGCTCTCTCCTGTTTGATTTCTCCCGCGCATAATTAGATAACTACTTTCACCTTTCAGCCTTAGCCAAAGGGTGGATGGAGAACGGTAATTTTGATTTTTCTCTTTTTTTTCTAAACCATTGCCCATTTTCAGGCAGTGATGATCACTGAAGCCTCCAGACATTTCTCAGGTTTAACTACAATTAGCTAGTAGCTTCAAAAATTACTATGGCTGTCTGGGGAAAAAGCCTGACAGAGGAACAGGCAGGCAGGCAGACAGACCACAACACCTACAGATGGACGAGGAAGCCACACAGTACTTGTCAGTAGCCAACTTGAAGAAGGAGTTATAACTAAGGAGGTTAAATCTGATTTAATTGAATTAAACAGTTTAATGAGAGATTCACAGTCTCTGTTCAGACAAATGAAAGTCATAAGCATGGTTATGGTAATTTTTTTTTCCTCTGCTCTATTTTTTTGTTGTTAGCTTGGTTTGATTTGGGTTTTGGCTTTGGAAATGAGTCCTAAGAATTTCTAATCATCTAGCTAAACATTCATTGCCATGAAATACACTAATAATGTGCCCACGGTAAAAAAAAAATCTATGAATTAAAGAAATATGTATGATTATACCTCCTCTGTTCATATAGATACTGCAGGAGGAATTCTAATTTAAAAAATGTTCAACTTATTTCAAAACTATATAAGTGGGTCCTGGAAGCTGAATTATGGTATAAGGGCAGACCACCTTCTTTGCATATGCACATAATGAAAAAGTCCTTCAACAAATAGGTTTACAGCATGTTATTTATAAACTTACAAGTTGCATGCTTTTGCTTGATTTGAACTAGAAAAAATCCCAAACCAATCCTAGCATTAATTTAAACCTTAGTTAACAGTCTCAAGATCTCAAAATTATATCAAGAATTAAAGTTCACTTGTTAATCAGTCTCCGTAACAACCGACCATTCTCATCACACAGGTAGTGAAACACTGCAGCAGAGTAAGGAGATTGTGCAATCTCTTCAAAGAAAATTCTTACTACCAGGAGAACACTAGTCTGTCTAGGTGAAGAAATGATCTAAACTGTATTCAAGCCCACTTCAAAGCAGTTAATTGGAGTAAATTATCTCCTGTAGCCCCTCCCAAGTCTTCATAGTCTTGTGTATAATTCTTTATTGCCTACAGCTTTTGCATTACATTCTTTTTTAACTTCAAAATAATATTCTACTCTTGTTTCAAAAACAGTGTGTGTGAGGGAAGAGATTTTTTACCTAAGAAAGTTTTTACTGTACAGAAATCACTCTTCTTTACTTGATTCTCCATTGTGTAATTTGACAGTTAAATTGCAATGTTAGCAGAACAAAATTGGTGATCAGAAAAGTAGCTTTACAGTTTTCAAACTGTTCTTCCACATTGCAAAATGAACAACAACAGACTTTTTTTCCCCCCCTCTCAGGTCACGGGAGAGGTGAGAAAAATAGAGCACTACAGCAAGAAGAAAAAAAATTTACAAGTGTTCCCAAAAGTTCCCTGCACTACTGCTTCTCAAAAAGGCCGCCTGAGTTAGAGTAGTCTTATTGTATGCTCAAAAGTGAGATTTGTGGAATATCCAACAATATTGCAGGTTAACTGTAATTATTAACTGTAATAATTACAATATTAACTGCTGTGAAGTATTTCCTAGTGAGTGACTAGCTATCACTTCTAGCCTCTGATTCCTATTCTGTGGTTGCAAGATAAATATTTTCAGATTTTAAAGTCAACAGACTTCCTCTAAGCTCTGGAAAAGGTAACTCTTTTTCCCTTGTTTTCTCCTTTTTATACTTCTTAAATAAAATCTAGAAACGTGTTGGTAAAACTTTTGGGAGGGTCCTAATGCAGCACAAATATGTATCTAAAAATGATATGGTATTGGCATTTACTACATGTTGTTTGGACGGATAAACGATACACTCAGCTTAATTTACTCATTGCATTTACAGATCGAATAAAGTATGTGATAGAAAAACTTCTTCTAGCCTCCTATACGAAGAGGATGAAAAATAGTGACTCTGAGTTTCTGAATCTTTATTCATGGTCTGTTGGCTATACCCAAGCATTTACATTTTGTATCTCATCTGAAGGGCCCGTGATTAAGAAACAACACATTTGGTTGTTAACTGTTATGTGCTTGATATGGAAATTTTTGTGATCTTTGGTATTAAATGATGTCCTCTTTTAAGGAGGACAATTTGCAATATATAACAGTGATGTAAAAGGAACCAGAACAAAAGTATATTTGCCCTTGAGTGTAACATTCTAAATAAAATATTCAAATAGCTGAATGCATTCATTATTCTGTATTCAAGTGCCACTCATTCTTAATAGCTGATGTAACCTTTTCATGTTTTTCTTGATCATCAAGGATTTGAGGAATCATCTCACCAGTCCTGACATGCAAAAAATACAATTCATCTAACACACCTGACACAACTGAAACCCTTTCTACCTCACGTATTGAGATAAACATGTCTCCATTTAGCATTGTGGAGGGATATACAGAAATCAAGTTTGCAATTCTAACAAAGGTACTTAATGTATGTTGGATGAAATGATCCTTGGAAGTCTCTCTCTATCCTAAGTGATGACTCGAAAGAGAAGTGATAACTCTCAGTTTAGATAAACCTGACTTTTGTAGCTAAATATTTTTTTGTGATCTTGAGAAGTCTTTTGTATCCTTCACATATTCCTTAAATAGCCTTTCTATCTAAACCGCTTGGCAAAACATTGAGAGCAATCAACTTGAAATGTAAAAGAGTCAATCTTAAAAGTTCATTTGCTTTTTCATTTTGTCCCTGCCTTGGATTTAGAAAGGTTTATAAAAGGCCTTGCATAAGCAAACAACTTGCACTGCCTTTTTTTAGAGTGAAAGTCATCTATTAGACAAAGACACAGCTATTAACCTGTCTTTCCTCTTTCCTCCAAACTCTCAGACAACTGGGAGTCAAATGTTCTTCAGCAAACAATTTGGAACTGTATTATGCCTTCTCACAAAAGTCAGGCAGGGATAAGTAAAATAACATTCCAAATAAATTGAAAATGCCTTCATGTATAGTCAAAAAAAGAGCTTTTAAGTGGTGAGATAAAGAAAGCGGAAGGTTGGTATGCAATTGAGGGAATTCTTGGAGATTAGCTATACTGCACATCAGAAATCTCCAATATTCTAGCACCAGCCTTTTTAGGCCTCTGCTCAATATGACATCTCCATGGATTCCTATTATTATTTCTAATCCCAGCTGATTTCACGTACCAATTGTATTTCAGCAGAATATGATCTGATTGTATCTCACAGTTATCTTGGTCTCATTTTGCCAATATGTCTGTAAATGCACGAGTGCAAAGCAAATTAGATGCTTAGGCTAGAATGTTTCATTTTACTTAGTCCAAATTTAATCCATTTAAAATACTTTATATTACATCTAATAAGAGAACTCCCTACCGAGTCCTACTCCTACTACCTGGTTTCGGGTAATATTAATTGCATATTATGCAAAAGGAAATCATCTAAACTTGTCACCTCAGCAAAGAAGTCTTCAAAAGGACTTGCACAAGCTCTTGTAACAGGAAATTCTACTTCAAGATTTACATTTACTTCATAGATTTTGCTGCTTCCTTAAGGATTGTTCATCATTTCTTTTCAGCTCTATTTTTGCCAGATAAGGGAATTTCAGCCTTCAAGCTTATCAATAGACTGTTCAGTCACTGAATGAAACACTGTGCATATCAGAAATTGTCCTAGAAAGCATTCCAAGAGACAAAAAACCTAGATTGCACAGGGTGTACAGAATCATGGGAAAATAGAATCATTAAGGTTGAAAAAGACCTCTAAGATCATCAAGTCCAACCGTTAACCCAGAACCACCACCATGTTCACTACTAAACCACGTCCTCAAATGCCATATCTGCACATTTTTTGAACACTTCCAGGGATGGTGAGTCTACCACTTCCCTGAGCAGTCTGTTCCAATAATTTACAGCCCTTCCCATGAAAAAATTTTTCCTAATATCCAAACTAAACATCCCCAGATGCAACTTGAGGACATTTCATCTCATCCTGTTGCTTGTTACCCTGGAGAAGAGACCAACCCTCACCTGGCTACACCAGGTAGTTGTAGAGACAAGTAGTTGTAGAGAGTGGTAAGGCTTCCCCTGGGCCTCCTTTTCTCCAGGCTAAACACCCCCAGCTCCCTCAGCTGCTCCTCATCAGACTTGTGCTCCAGACCCTTCCGCAGCTCTGCTGCCTTTCCCTGGACATGCTCCAGCCCCTCAACATATTTCTGTTAGTCAGAGGCCCAAAACTGGACACAGGATTTGAGGTGCAGCCTCGCCAGTGCAGGGGGACAATCACTGCCCTGGTCCTGCTGGTACTATTGCTGATACAAGCCAGGATGCCATTGGCCTTCTTGGCCACCTGGGCACACTCTGGCTCATGTTCAGCTGCTGTTGACCAGCACCCTCAGGTTCTTTTGTGACGATCAGCTTTCCAGCCACTCTTCCCCAGCCTGTAGCAGTGCAGGGGATTGTTGTGACCCAGATGCTGGACCGGGCATTTTGCCCTGTTAAACTCCGTACAATTGGCCTCAGCCCATTGACTGAGCCTGTCCAGAACCCTCTGCAGAGCCTCCTGACTCTGCTGACTGCTGTTTCTATATTTACTTACAACATCCAGTTCCAAAAGAGAGTTGCTATTTCAGTCTTTGGGTTCTGAATATTTTATTCTACTTTCATTTCTGACAAGTGAAGTGGAATCCCAAAGAATGACTGTTCTATGATCAAGAAAATTTCTTCTCTTCTTCTTAGGTGTTGTTAAAAGCATAAAGTTTTTGTACTGTCCAGAGAGTAATAAAAATCATACGCCCTGGATTTGGTTTCCAACTTAAATTTGGTACACCTTTGAAAGTGTGCATTCTGACCTGAATAACATGGGTCACAGAATTTAACAAGTGAGTGAGGTATTAAATCCATTGCTACTTCTTCTTGGTCTGCTGCTTTTATGATTCTGTACTTTTATCAGTACAGAATGCCCAGTTTCAACATTATGATTGAGCAGATCTTTTAAAGATACATTTACCCTTTCTTGAAATGTTTCAAAGCTATGTTTTCAGGATGACACATACTGGATTTTTATAACATTTTCAGTAAAAACCCTAAGCCCTATTGAACGAAATCAAGTAGTGAAACAAAGGAGCCCCTTTAATTTTCTTTTCATTGCTGATAACAATAAAAAACAGACTTAGAAACAAATTGTCATCTGAGCAGAATAGAATTTTCCATTGCCTTCATTTATATCTCCTTGGCCTTTCAACCTAAATTTAGCTTGTTTATTCCCAGGATAAATTACATGCACATTATTTTAAATGAGAACATTCAGATGAATGATATTACATTTTAATATCACAATAGATTAAAAAAATAAATGCTTGCGAAAGAAAAGGCAATTCATCCTGACAGTGCTACTCTCTGTAGTATAGCTCATCAATCATTAGCAAACAAATGCTTATATACTTTGTTAAGATTCTATCCTGTCTGTGGTCCTAATTATTTATAAAACTTAGATCTGGCTCTCCTTCAGACGGCTGAGATGTGGAAATCCTAACTCTTAGCTGGGATTTACACATTGGTACCTCCTCTGACAGTCAGTAGGGATCCTTAAATATGATAAATTTTAAAACAGATATTTTACTCTTGGTTAAAGAAGAAAAGGCAGACACTATGAGATTTGAATCTGAACTTTGAGTATAGTCAACTAATTAAATGTGGTGTTGAGTTTTCAAAATCACACAGAGCTTATGCTTTTACAGATATTTTGGCTATCTAGTTTTGGCACTCTATTTTCTGATTGGTGTGGAGGACTACCTGTTCTAATATACATTTTATTTTGCAAAGACAATGAGCCCAGTTTCCTGTGATTCCAGGATCTGTGAAAACTCTTTGCCACTGAATTATACCATGACATCCTCCACATATATCATTGAGGACTTTCAAAATAAGCATGACTACAAGAGCCACACTTATCTGTGGCTGGCCCAGTTTGAAGCATGGTATTTTGATGGATATCAGCTATTGTCCTGTGGTAGAGAATTGTTACTCACATATACTTCCTAAACATCCCAGCAAAGTAAAACTCAAACTCTAATTATTGTCTTTGTTCCTCTGTGTTGATTTCCACTTATGACCTGTTAGAAATGGGTAGTAGTTCATTCATATAGTGCATATCTTTAAGAAAACTGTCAGTAAAATACGCATTGAAATATAAGAAAGACTTCATTTGAAAGGTTGCAAATATTTCTGCTTCTCTCTTACATGTGTAGATGCATTCATGGGGATACTTCCTCTGTCCAATAAACACATAAAATTATGACAGGCTAGCTAATGCTTTTGCGCCTGGACACTCTCTTGACTGTGGGTCTTTTTGCAGTACCTCTTTTAATGCATTAAGATTTGTTTGCAAGACTTGTTTCCTCTGACATATTCTGATTTTAGGATCATCTGGTTCAGAGAAGAGATGTGAACCATATTCCAAATGGTGTTTGGAGCCTCATTTATTTTTGTCTCACCAAAAATACAACACAGACCAATTTTCCATTGCACCATACCATCACTTATAGAGTCATTAAAGTCAGTGTGAACACAAACTTTTCATATAGTAGCTGTTGCTGATGCTTTACTTCTGTAACATATCAAAAGAATCTTCTTTAGCAAATTCATTATCCTCAGGATTTTTTAATGTGCATGCAGTTTGCATCTTCCATTACAAAGGCATTCAAGCCTGAAAAGAGATTCCAGACTCTCTGATATACAGCAAAAAACCCCAACACTTCTTTGATTGTCTATATTTAAAACTCTGGACAATGTTATTATGCAGCATACTTTAGTCTCTTGACTAATCCATTAATTAGGGCTTCATTAATAAATCATTCTTATGAATCACAGTTATCTGTAATGTCACGCTCTCTGAAAGTCTATGAAAATTAGTGGATATGGCATGTAAAAGCAACAAACAATAGTACTTATTTTATCATCAAATCATGCTTAATCACAGCTCATAATGACTAGAGCTTTAGAGTTCTATCGCTTGTGAGCTGTTCCTTTTCTGAGCGGTGAGAAATGTCAGCTTTTCAAAAATTACTTTTTAAGCCTACCTGTATTATTTCTGTGACTTCACATTTAAAAATAACTCTGTTGTCTCCATTGCTCATGACTATAAGATATTATTAATAGACTGTTTTGATGACGATCCCTGAGAAATAAATTGGGTTTTGGCCATGTCATAAGTGCGGGTGTTCACAGCATCACACAACCGTTGCAATTAACAACCCTTCTGGCATATGTTTAAGAAGGGTTCTTAAGCAGTTCCAAATGAGTAATGAATAATCTAAGCCAGAGCTGCATGGGCATACAGACAAAACCACATTTTAGGCCCTATAATAAATTTCCCCATTATTGGAATGAGTCATCTTGGTGAATGAAAGTGGAGAACTATATTGTTACAACTCTAGTGTTATATTTTGTCCTGTAATAATTGAAAAGTTCTTTCTCCATTCTTGTTCATTTCTAGCACTTTACATAAATTTGAAGCTCATTTACAAAGACTAAAACCTCCATGACTCTTGATAACAGCCACTTTATTCTATAGTTAATAGAAGATCGTCTTCTTCTCTGACTCTACTCAGAAATGGCCTGAAGTACTACCACACATTTTTCTCCTCAGATGGCACATATAATATGAAACATCTGTGAAAAGGTCTTTTCTGGATAGAAAGGTTCTGGTTTTGGTTTTATCCTGGAGGCTATTTGTATTATTTCAGCTTTATGAATATCTGCAGACCTTTCTGAGGCGGGCTTTTCTCAATGATGCCAAGTGAAGCATCAGAAGCAATAGGCACAACCTGAAATGTGCAAGGTTTCCCGATCATCAGGAAACACTTTTTCACTGTGACAGTGGTGGAAAACTGGCACAGGTGCCCTGGGAGGTGGCGTAGTCTATCCTTGGAGGTATTTAAAAGCCATCTGGACAAGGGTAACAGACTAACTGGCATACAAAGAATCCTATTGTCCCTCTGAGATTTCAGGGTACAAAGATGAGCACTAAATAATTTAGTTATCATAAATATATATTTATTTTTAATAAATAAATAATAACATACCCTTCCAAAACTGTTTATACTGTAGGATAGCTGAGATTAAGATTACACTAATGATTAATTTTTTTCTTTTTTTTAAAAAGAAGTACTGTTTCTACTATTATTTTGATTTTCTGTCATTTTCATTCCTGACTTTGTTTTGAAAACCATGTAAACAGCCGTGAGTGTTCTGTGGCCTCTCAACTGCTACCGCTGTAAGCATGTTTATCCGTAATGCTCCAGATGCTCAGGTGTGTCAGACTAGTAGACTCTGGGGAAGACATTTAAATAGTCTTCTGCTAGCTTTCTAGCATGTGACCTGACTGCTGCAGCAAATTCCAAGCTGTTTAGGTTTTCTAGCTACAAAAATATCGGTGTCTCTGCCCAGTTTCCCACTTTATGCACTGATTCTCCATCATGACTGGGCATTACAGCACAGCTGTAAGAATGGGTATGAATGTTGGTACTAATGCCCAGGGATGTTTAGACCCATGGTCAGTATTGCACAAAGACTGGAAACAATCTGAGGGTCTGGCCTATGGCTCAGAAAGTCACATTCTTTGAACAGCTGATTGGGACGGTCCCCTCTTCGTGAATGTCTTTACCTTTAAAAACTCGTGCTGCAAACCTGGCTTGCACGACCTCAGGCAGAAACAAACCCACATTCTTTGTGAAGTAGTTTTAGACTATTAGCATACTCTGGTAATATCTAGGTAATCACTTGGAGGTAATGAAAAAGTTTTGTCCTAGGGGAACATAAAAAAAATCTCATTCCAATAAAACAAAGCAATAGTGTGGATCGATCTATTTAGTTAAAACTCTAAGTAGCCTAAGAGCTACTCAATGTTTTTAAACAATGAGAGAAAATACTGAGAAGCTGATTACAAAGCGACTTCTGTGGGTAAGAAAGTGAATTTTCATTCTATGGAGCTGGTAAAGTTAGATTCAAATAAACAGTTCATTAGGTCTTATACTGAGATTATTACTGGGGGATAATTTTGCAGTCATAGTCCACGTTTGATTTGTTATGATAAGGGTTTTTATGGAGGGACTATGCGGTGGGGTTTGTTTTTTTTTTTTGTTTGTTTGTTTGTCTGTCTGCTTTTTTTCCTGTATTTTTTAAAAGAAAGTGGTTTAGCATACAATTTGCTGATCAGGAATGTCTTTGAACCACAGAATAAAAACTGAGGGTAGCTCAAACCCTCCTGCATGTCAGGTAGCTCAGATCTGAAAGATGAAGGAGTGATAGCATAGTTATAAAATTAATTTTTACTTCATTAAGTGAATGCATTGCACTGTACATTGGAGTTTACATCCCTCCAGAGGAGTAAAGGATTCACTGTGTGAGAATAATTTTCAGCAAGACCCTACTTGATGGTAGTAAATATGTTTTACTGCTGGACTGTTGTGGATTTAATGGGCCTTCTCATATGTTGGCAGGAGATATTAATACCATAAAGATAATGGGATCTACTAACCTATGCAATTTTGTTGGAGGGGTTAAACATAATATTTTGGTGATGGTTTTTTTCAGTCCAAGTTATAAGACATTTAAATACCCGAGACTGAGAAATTCAACCCTACAGTATGTCTAGACTATTTCCTTGGACAAAACTGAGGTTTCCTAGAAATTTCAAGTGTTGCAAAGATTAAAGATTACAGTTCCTTAAGTATTTACTAATTCTACCCAAAGATAGCTTAGGTGGAAAATAGGTTCCATTTATAGTTAATCGCAATTACTTGCTTTACCTACTTGGGCAGTTTGAGCGACTTATAAATATAGGGCAAGATTTCTTTTCTGATTCATTGACTATTTAGACACCTTTTACAGCCATTTCTGAATGAATTCTTCAAATATAGTGCTTAAAGGACATAGCAGATGGATTAACAGAGGAAGCTTTAATAATAATTGAAATTAAATGAATAGCATCATGTCATTTAGATTAGATTTTGTCCGTATGAAATACTTCTTACTGATGAGAACTGCCAACTTGAGAGTATTACATATTCATTGCAAATTAAAAAATTGGCAGTAAAAGTTTTTTGAAAAATAAATTTCAATTAACAAGTACTAAATATCTGCCCCTACTTAGAAGAGGCTATGTTTATTAGAGATAAATTCTGAAAAGGCTTATATGAGGCTTTTATGTTTATTGTCCACGATTTATTTTGTTTACAAGGCAGTTCATACAAAAACAGCTAACAAAAAAGTTTGGTCACACAGCAGTCTATCTGAAATGAACATATCCAGTTTTTACATAAATGACTCAGCTTCCATATTTTCCTGTTTTCTTTCCTTTCTAACATTTCTCTTTAGGGTTCATTTTCTTCTGGTGGATCTCCCTTGTGTTACAGAACAGTTAATACCTCATCGGAAGAATATCTGATTATTATTTTTCTACCTCTTGTGCAAAGTTTACAAAGTTGAGATGTGAAAACGTGGTTTAGATAAAGAATGTCTTTTTACATTTCCCATCACACTAATTCTTCACAAGTGTATTTTTTGTCTAAGTGATTTTCCAGGGGAAGAGCCCTTTTTGCTGAACAGGCTGTGACTGAAAAACATGGATGGGACAAAAACAGAACCCTAAAATTTTGGAGTAACCATCATGTTTGCTCTCTTTACTGAAACGAGAACCCTTCTTTTCTGATAAGTAAAGGAAGTAGAAGGTCCCAGAGGGCCTTCAAAATGAATGGAAACATGAAAACGAGTGACAAGACAGACTTTTAAAATTTTTAACCCACTAACAAGACGAGGAGAAAAAGGCTAGAACTAAGTACAGAGCACTGAGTTCAGGAGAATTAAACAGGTATTTCCATGGAAAATGAAGGGCTTGACCTCAGTTCTCAGTTCATCTCTGGCAGGCTTTAATACGTACAAGGGCAATACCTTTGGAGGATCCCAGGTTACTGATCAGGATGTCAGGATGAAGACACTTCTTTTCCAGTTCCTCAGAAGTGTATGCAGAACCCCCTATTCCTGGCTGCAACGTTGTATGGTTCAGTACCTTCCTACTACAGCTTGTTGTAGGGCTCTGCAAACATTAAGGCACTGGAGACACAGGCCAGGATCGCATTGTCCAGAGGAAGTTGTTACTTGTCTGAATGTCCATCCTTCAGTGCAATTCACCGAGCGAACTCTCCTACATGTGTGGAGGCTACTATTGCTCATGCTTGTGTTTGTGGACTCCCATGAGTCCAGTTGGTTCAGGTGGGTCATACGGAGTGTCTCTATTTAGTTTCCCACAGAAATAAATTTTTATTGTAAGTATAGATTTTTTTCCCTCATATGAAAGCATTGTCTAACTTTTTTTTAAAAAAATTATTTTTAATAAATTGAATGGGTGAAAAGTTTCTCAACTCATTTTCCACAGATGTAAATTTGGTAAACAGCTTCCATATTTTACCTCTACAGGCAAAACATCTAAGGAACTCTCTGAAAAAAAATAAGGTTGGTTTATAAGTAGCTACCATTCTCATTCTTGTCCTCATGAGACTGTCGTTTTGGAAATCTCGGTCTGAGTTTCTGTTTTTGTCCAATTCCTTATGAGAATTATGCAGTTCATGCCTATCATTGTTTAAGAGGCCTTTGGACAATGGCTTTAACAAGATGCTTTGACTTCTGGTTGGCCTGGAATTGGTCACACAGTTGGACTGGATGAGTGCTCTACATCCCTTCCAACTGCAATTGAAATAGTCTTGCTAATCTATTCTATTCTATGCACATGCATATGAAATTGATATATCTAAATTAGGATTTGTTTCACTAGTGAAATGATGAAATGGTTCAGGACAAATCATCCTCTAGATGCTTGTCTCCACCAATTACAAAAAATGAAACAAAACCAAAAAGTATACCTTAGGGTAACTAAGGAATGAATGAACAAACAAACAAAGAAACTAACTAACTAACTAACCAAATAACTAACTAACTTTTTAACAGATAGAGAAGATGAAGCCCTTCTCTAGTGAAATAGCTTTAAATTAATATGTGAGATATCTATACAGTCAATTAAAAGAAATAAGGCTATACTTCCAAATAAAGATTCTCTCTCCAACTACTGAAAATAATAGAGTGACGGTGCACTTATTTCATTTCCTAAAATGCAGTCTTAAGTCACATATTTCTATGGGTAGATTAGATCCTTGCTTGGGAATCTCCTGTTAAGTGTTGGCCTAATTGTGTTTTAGGTAGTATGAAGGGATAAATATCAGCAAGTTTCTTCAAATCTGTGAAATTTATCAGAGCCAGGAAGGAAAGAACACTGCTTGGAGTGCTGTAAGTGAAACAGGCTTCCTGATACAGAGTCATTAGGGGATTTCATCTCACCTAAACTCACATCTTCTGTGCAGATATCTCAATCAAAGATAGCCTAGATATCTTTCGAGTCAATAGAGAAAAATAACCCTTAGAACGATAGCTTTTACATAGATAAAGATAAAAAAGGTGATTGTCATCCCTACAACTCGGTTTTACTGTCAGTGGACAAAGGGAGACACACCCTATTTTGAAATATTTGTCTCAAATTATTCTATCTGACTGTCATTGTAGGTGGTCTGCTCTCTCTCGTCACTGACTACATGTGTAATCCAGAGAATTTTTTTACAGGTAAGATTTCAGACTCCCAGAGTTAAGAGTTGTGTCTCATTGGCTTAACAGGTCAACTTTTATTGCACTGCACTGATACTGATCTCTATGGAGCACAGAACTCACTCATGAAGTGCTGATTGCCACCAAGAGCACTGTTTCTGCAACGATGCCTTTCTTGCTCCCTGTAATCAGTTACCCATCAGTGTTTATCCGACTGATGGCTTCTCCGTAGATCCTGGGCTTGGATTTTCTTTACAAATTAAACAAAGCCAATACTTCCCCAGAAAAGTCAACAAAACTATTTTAAATATCTGGCTAATTTACACTTTAAAATAATGTGATATTCAAGACAATACCTTGGTAAGAAAAGGGAAACGAACTCCTTTAGTTCTTCTGTTCATCTCTGCCTCCACGGCAGCACTCTGTCTATGGGTGAAAGAATAATTCATGATAGATCCTATTCAGACATTGTTGTTTTATTGATTTCACCATCTGTGTTCCCAAACATCAAAAATCTCTGTAAAGTGGAAATATAAAACATTCATTAGGTATTACTTATCTAGGAATATTCCATGTTAAAATGCACTTTTATAATGATCTATACTTGGAAATTCCATATCGCATTATAATACAGTATGTATTATCTATTTATCCGACCCCAAAATGATGTATGTGAGAGGCTTTAATATGATACAAGTTGTAAATGTGACAAAGCAGTGAACTTTCTAAGGCCAGTAAATTGTTAGAAACAGCATTTTAAAGACCTCTGCCCAGGAGAGGTATCATTTTTTACTTCCTGGAGTTAATGATCTCATGTCACAGATAAACTAGGTTATAATCTGTTCTTATGACTCAAGAGAAACATCTAAGAATACACAAATAAATCATGACTGCTGTCAGGTCATTTGCCAGAGCATTCCTTGAGAGCTTTGTTTAAAACAACCTCGAGGCATTTTCTGGTTCATTGTAAAGGGCTATCTGGTTTTGAGCACAAAATTCTAGTTCTTGTCTTTATGGCACTGTTTTGGTCCCTAATTATAGCTGGGTGACAATAATGCCCTGACTCCTTCTAAATAGAGTTACTTCCTCCCTTACAAGAATGCTTAAAGTAACTGGCAGATTTCAACCATCTGAGTAACTTCATTCAACTGCTTAATTGTACATTAAAATAAAAACTTCCCACGTACATATTTTGTGGCTAATCTGCATCCATGAGTTTCTTAATACACTTAGATGTGTGTGACAGAGAAATAAGAGTACTTTGAACAGCTTTGGGGATGTAGACCTCAGTCTGGCCACCTTTTGCAGCCATAAGAAATCCCTCCCAAAAACCAGACCACACTATGCTAACAGGATAAAAGTATAGATTATTAAGTAGATATAAAGCATAGGTGATTACAGATTTAAGGCTAATATGTCAAAAAAATGTTTGTAAAGCCAAGACAGTGGATTGTTTAATTACTGACTTTCACGGGAGTAGGATCACACCAATCATTCCTTACACAGATTGACCTCGATTTCTTTGGAAAAGACCAAACGGTAATCAGCACTGTACCAAGAGGTTTGCAAGACTTTGTGTTAACACTTAGCTCAGAGCAGCATCTTCATTCAAGGCAACACTTAAACACCTGTATCAACTAAGGCACTGATGTTAATGGGGCTTAAGCTTCTGCTTAATGCTTTGTTAAATACAGATGTCTAAGCATAAATGGTTGAAGGCAAGTTCCATGGTAGATAGTGGTGGGTTGGAGAGCTCAGTCCAGACATCAAGCTGATTTCCAAACACCTTACTGCATGGTGGAAGTCAGGTGTAAAAACTCTTTCTTTTCATAAATAAATAAACTCCAATTTCTTTTTGTTTGGTTGGTTTTATTTGGTGTCCATCATCAGAGCAAAAATACAGAAAAAGCAGTTCTATTTAAAATACAGTTGCTGTTGGTGTTGCTGGCCAGAAAGAGAGGATGGGAAGGTGTCATGGTTCAGGAATGGTATTCTCCAGTTTAGTGTTCCCACTGAAACCATGCACCACTCGCTCATCTCCACTTCCCCCTCCTGCTCTGCTGGAGAGGAGAATTGGAGGCACAAAAGGCAAAGATCACAGGCTGAGATCAGAACAATTTACTGGGAACAGCAATGAGATAAGAAAATGGTCGACAGCAAAAGCGTACAAGAGAGGCAAGTGAATCACCACTGTACCACGTGGAGCCCAACAGCACTCCACCACTTCCTGGCCACACTACTCCGACCTGGAAAAAACACTTTCCCCTTTCCTGGAAAATGACGTGAGGTGCTAGAAAATAGTCTCCATGTCCCAGCCATGCCCATTACTGGCTACTGCCAAAATTGACTCTGTTCTGCCTGGAACCAGGACAGAAGGATTAGGAGGAGACAGAGGAAGAAAAAAGAAGAGGAGCTGAAACATGGGGGTGGGTATTCAGTCAGGGCACATAGCCAAAATCTGGGTACTAGATTTTGTGTGACTACAGTTGCGACAGTCACTTAGAGGTATATCCCTAAACTGTTGCTGTTTTCCTGCTTGTAGTCTGGAGGATATAGCTGATCATAATTTCAGGTAAAGTTTATTCTCTATAGTAACATTATAAAAACATTTAGACTTACCAAAATAAGTAATTATTTTTTTCCTCCAAAGTAACTTTTATCCAGACAAATACTGATTAATCCAGGCTGCTTTAAATCTAAAATTCCCTTTCTTGGCTGCAGTTTGCAATTCTTTTTTTTTTTTGCTTTCATTTCTGTTTTTTCCCTAAACAGCGGAAAAATGTTCACATATAGCTTCAGTCATGATTACCCTTCCACAATTTTTTTATTATTCTTTCATTATAAAATTTCATATTCCCTTAGTTTAGGTTACTATTTTTCACTGTCTATAGTGGTTCTGTCTTTTTCTCCATAGCCAATATTATCAGCCAAATTGAAAACTGATATGCATCAGTCAACTGTTTCATAGGTCATATCTACACTATTTTAAATAATGACTCCATTCTTGCTTCTTAATATCTGCTTCTACTTGCTTTGTTCTCTTTTGCACTTTTTAGTGAATAATCTCTTTCCATTTGTTTTGATTTATTTTATAAGAACTGTATTAGGTTGAGTTTTGACACCTCTTTCATTTTATTCTAATTTTTTTTCTTTTCCATTCATTCCCTATATTACTTCTGGAATACTTCACAGACAGTTTGAAGTCCTTTTATACAATGTTTTCACTTGTAATTTAAGATGTTCCACAGCACCTTAAAGGAAATTTCAAATTTTCACTGTGTTCCTGTCCTTTATTTTTCATTTACACTGATTTTAGCAAATAGCTCAAAGTCATCCATCTTGAAATGAGTGCCTTAATTAGAGACAATTTAATTAAAATTTGTGATTACTGCTTCCAAGGTTATTTTTCTAAGTACCTCTTCTGAAGTTTCTTCCTTGTAAACAAAACCAAGCCTAAGATAGCATCAGCTTCTAGAATGCTAGGACGCAATTTATCTTAATTGTAGTAGACATCCAAAATATCTGCTTTAGAGTGCAGTGGATTATGTTCTAGAAAGGACAGTTATTCAACACTGGCTGTCTAGGGAGTGTAGAATAACTAGCCTAGATTTGGCAATTAATGGTGTCAGTTAGCCAGATGAGTCCTTCTTTTACTGCCTATCCCCAAATCCAGAGAACAACATTAACATCATAAAGAATTCACCATCCTTTGTATTTTACGTGTAAAACATCGCTTAATGCAAGGTCTCACAACACCCTTTCCCATAAAGCACATAAAAAAGAATTCAGTGTTTAGCAAGGTGCTTTCAAGTGTGATATGCCCACATGCCTTTTTCCTAGGAGCCTTTCCATACAGTGCATCCTACTGAATGTCTCTAAGAGCCAACAAAGCCCATGCTTAACTGCAGAGAGCAATAGGTGTCCAAAAAGGCTTTTAAGGGAAAGGGATTAGGACCTTGTCAGATGGTGTGCACAATAGAGATTGTTGATGTCTGTGGGATGTGATAGTGGGAAGTGTCACAGAGAACGCTTGATTTGTATCATAAATGTGAGTGATTTTGTTCAAAGCACTGCAGGCCTTTCTGTCTATTCTTTATGAAGGGTACTTCAGCAGTCGTTTTCTGTCCAAAGACACCCCTGCCTCCCTGTTCCCCTGAGAACCGTTTCAAGTCCCACTATGTCTCTTTTCTCAGGATTTGCTAAGACAAGGTGGAAGATATAAGATGCTCCTACAAAAAAAACCAGCAAATAGTTTATACTTTGGGTTGTGTAGGGCTAAATAAGCTTTGTATTCTCTTCTTGCTTTGCAGACTCTACCAAAGACAGTGGCTCTGGATCAGAAAGGTAGAAGCATTATGGAAAAAAACATGTCTGTTTTCTGCATACAATGGAAATGCCAGAATAACTACATGGCGACAGAGTGCCCAGTGTCTGCATCTGCAGCTGTAAAAGCTCTGGAGGAAAGAATCTGTCATAGCCCTGCTGAGGTAAGGGATGTTTTGAGGGGATGAATGCATAGAGGTTTCAAAGCAATTTTGTCATCTTGTGAGACAAAGTTCTGCCGAAGCTTTTTTTTGTGCTTCACTTGTAGGCATCTATGGATGACTGTACAACAGGACAGAGTTCCCAGGTTGCTGCTAATTGAGCCTGAAATAGGAAGTCATTACCTTGGGTACAGAAATCTTATTTTTAATTCAGGCTGGTTTTCAGACCCAAACCACTGTCCATACAGTGCTCATCACCCTGTCTTAAACAGATCTTCTCTCGTGCTCCCCTGCACAGATACACACATTGTATGCATCTCATTCCAATCTACAGAAAGACTGGAATCCAAGATGTATCAGTGTACCTATGACTAAATGACTTTCTTTTTTTAGTTCCTTTTACTTCCTTGGTATCTGAATTCAATCCAATGACAAATTCAAAGGAGAAGGTAGGAGGAATTGGAAAAGGAGGACTGGGAGGAAATACTTCATGTGGAAATTCAGGGATAGAAATAGGTGATCTTGACGAGGACATGTGAGCACTCAGCAGATGCAAAATTGAGATGAAGACTTCATACCCTAAATAGGTTAGGAAGGATGGGAATGTGTTGGGGTGACTCGGCCCTCGGAGGGGCTGAGGAGCCCTGGGATACATCAAACTCTTCCCATACAATGGTGGGAACACCCTAAGGAAGAGGACCCAGGTTCTGGTTAGGGTGATCTCCCAACAACCCCCTGTTTCTATATCCCCGATGCATATATTTCCCCCCTATTTTGAATATTTATTCCCTCGTTTCCTATGCATTAAGTTCTGGAACCTTCGTCTTTATTCAATGTTCTATTGGTTTATCCTTCCCTAATCCCTCCTCCCTCCTTTCCTATTGGTTACCCTGGTTGTCCCTCAGATGTCTTACTGTACTGTGATTGGTTGTGCTGTTCCCCTTATAAACCCAGACCCTCAGATGTCTAAGTGTCTTCGTCCCTGGACCCTCCACAATAAACCATCTTGCTGGAACCCATACGAAGACCCTTCCCTCCTCCTTTGCCTCCGGCGCTATCCCACCAAACATCTGAGAGCTCCCTTTCCCACTCGGGAAGGACTGCACAGCTCAGAACATCAGCCAGCTCCTGACAGCAGTGGCCAGTTCAGGTGGCCAGGGACGCTGCAGGACAGCCGCAGATTCCCTTTGAGAGGGTGGCTCGAGGGAAGCGACGCGGCGGGAATGACTAAGAAGGGCTGGGATGGAGAGGGAGAAAAGGCAAAAGAAGAGAGGCCATCCAGATTTCTGCAGAAAGATCTTACTGAGACTTTCCAGCCCTATTCCAATCCAAATGCATTCATCCAGTAAAGCAGACTGTCTCATCCCTTGTCCTTATGCATTTAATGTCACTGAATATTAAATAAATGAAGCCCTCCTCAAAAGCCCTTTCAATTGCCTTCACATGTCCCCCACACCCTGGGCATCCCACTTACCCTTTGTAGCTCTGTGCCATTGACCTTCCTGTCTTTTCAGTCCCTTGACCCTAGATCTCCATTGCTACAGGTGCAAAATTCACCTGCTTTTCTAAGGAATGACTAAGTTAAACATGGCAAAACTGTTGTGAAGTTTTTTCTGCCTGAGTCACATCTAAAATATTCTGCAAATAAATAAGATCTCCTCAGTCTCCCAAACAACTCAATCCTCCTCTGTTTTTTCCCCAATCAAAAGATTGAGATGAAAATATTTAAAAACTTCCCTACTTATAGGAAGTATAGACCTGAAGAAGCTTAAAAAAATATTTTAAATTATTTTTATTTTATCCAGGAAGTTACTAGAGGGATCCTTTAATCTGCTTTTAAATGAGATATTTATAATGTTCTCTGGTTTTCTTAGGTCTGTTACAATGGATAAATACTTTTTCTAGGCTAAATGTTGGTATTATAAACCTTAGAAAAATCAACTTAACTTACAATTCAATGTAGGTTTTAAATAAGGATTTGAAACATGTATTAAAACCAGGTGTTTTTAAATTAATGCAAAATCGACCAAAACATACAGAAATTTGAATTTTACATTTTCACAAACTTGAATCTGAGAGCAAAAACTGCAAGACTTCTTCCTACACAGTGCACCATATTCTACTCCAAAAATTACGAACAAAACCAGACACCTTAGTCTAATTATAGATCATCTCAGTTTCTCATCTTCATTTTTCATTCATAGTGACTATACAGTTCTGCGGGGCTGTTACCTGAACAGATACTGAGGTGAAAATAATGCTTATAGTATCCCGTCATAGAATGGGCAAGTAATTTTTGGAAGAATGTGATATATAATCTACAGTGAAACATTTAGGTTCAAAATTAATTTCCAACTTGTATTTCAGGAAGCCCTTCTGAGGAAGTGGAAAGGAAAGATTACATACAACCTTAAATTAGTTTTTCATCACATAAGCATTAGTTAATTATGTACATGCCTTATCAATTAGTCTGTAAGCAGGAAACCTTAACTGCTTGTCATGTTGGACAGTGAAGCATGCTGTTCACATATTAAACATTACAGATTCTCAGGGTATTCTGTTATTTTGCTTTGATTTTGTTAAATATATATGTAAAATTTGTATGTTTTCAGAAATTTTTTTCTGGTTTAATAGCAGTTTAGGTTTCTGCTCTTCCCCTTCTGTCCCCTCCTTGTCCGGTTTCTCAGTGATTCCATGTATCATCACATCACTTCTTCCAATATAGTTGGCTTTGAGGTCATGGGTAAATCAGTTCAGAGAAAGATGATGACTTCCCAAAGGTTCATTCATCAGGGAAACCCACAGAGCATCCTCTTGGCAGAACAAAGAGGTGACATGGCATGGAAGGCTCCACACAGTGGCTTTACCATTAGAGAAATGTCTATGAACGTGAGACACGCCTACCCATAAATCAGGGCTCAGGCCTTCCGAACACTCGTGTGTAATGCTTTCCAAATATCCTGCCTGGCACTTCATCAGGCCACAGGCTGAACCTCACATCTTCTAATCCCAGGCAGCCTGGATGCCACGGGAGATCTCAAATAGTAAGAGATACCTATGAGCGGGCACAGAACCTAAGACCTACTTAGGTGAGAATATAAAGTTTTAGGATTAGGATTCAGTTTAAGATTACAGACCTGGCAGCTCTCTACTCTCCCCTTTAGCCAATGGCTGGTCAAAACAGTTAGCAGAGCTGTATGCCAATATAGTTCACCCTCAGGTAGGCTCCTACAGCTGACTTCAGTCACCTAAGCACAGATATCCATTAGATACAGGTGTCTCAGGCTGTCTCCTGTCTGGAGTCAGCGGAATCACTCTGTGCATGCATTGGCTTTCTCTACATTAAGAGCCCTAGAGTTTATATACCTGGTACCCATGTAAATACTTGCATGAACATACCTCAATTCAGAGGTTTTGATCTCAGCTCATTGTAGCCATATATCATATTTAAGTGTGATGAAATCTGCCCCTGAACTGTACATAACACATTGATTTATGGAGTGAAGAAAATCTCAAACTCCACTCTACCTCCCCTGTTATGCTGATACAACTGTTTATGAGTCTGTAGCAGAGGCAGATGACGGCAACAGCCTGGATTAAAAACAGTGGTTGGTTTCAGAGTGCTACTTTTAGCCTAGATTGTTTCAGTGTTCCTCTTGACAGTGAGGCCAGACAAACTGCTGTGCAAGCACAGCTGAAGAGGTGGTGTATCAAATCAGTGGTGCTGGAATGATAGGACAGGGAAGTGAAGGGGGTTGGAATTTCTTAACGTTGTTTTGCTACTGAAGTCAGAATAACTATTCCTTGGGAAAGAGAAGTCTTTGTGTCAAAAAAAGTATTTCCACTTGAGCAAGCACATCTAAGGATACTTAAAAAATGAAAACCTTGAAGAAAAAAGTAAATGCTGGTGAAATGTTAACAATAGTTTTCATTCAGATTTCACTAGCACAGAACATTTTTTTAAGCACAATTGCATGCTGCAGACATTGTGTTGATACCATAGTCGGTATTCAGGGACCTACACATGCTCAAAGGCTGATAGTGGTCTCCTGGGGAGGGTGGTAAGAAAGGATGGTATTAGATGAGATCACAAATGGCTAAGTTAGTTTGTTAGTCTGAAGCTGCTTTTGAAATACAGAGTTACTACTTACATCTTCCTATGCTTCATTCTCACTTCCCTTCTACTTATTCTGGGGCTCATTTGAGCTTACAGTGGATATTTTGTCATTGGTTTGTTTTCTTTTATTCATCTTAGGTTCAACAAGCAAGTTTATATCAGAGCAGGTGCTGAGAGGCACCAGAGGATTTTGAGGAATTATCATGCAGATCACGGAGAGAGGGGATAACCCATCTTTTGGTGGTAGAGAAATGTCAATTTTACTTACCACACCTACAATACTCCTGCAAGTCCCAGGCTGAGAACATGCAGCCAAGGCAAGCAGGAAGGTAGAAATTTTGTGCATAAGCTGAAGGTCTCTGATAATTTCAGGCCAATATAATTGCAGGTCATTGCTGATGGGACGGTACTTTTCTGGCTCTTAACTGCAGCTGTAATTTTATATTGGTAATACATGGAGTACAACTGAACTGAAACTGAGAAAGAGATTCACCTGGAGAGGTATAATATATTTTCTTAAATTATATTTTCACATTAAGGAGTTCACTGAACTGACTTGTCACACGGCTGTATAAGCATACTGCTGGCACTTGGGCAATGGTAAGGATACATGCTCGGAGGCAGAACATCAGATTGGATCAGTGTTTCTTATTCAGAAACACCAAGGCCTCAAGAGGGAAAGATTATTTATGCTGCAAATCCACTCTTTTCATCTTGTCTTTTTACCTGTGTGACAACATTCTGCCTCTGCTTGTCTACTCACTTTACTCACTTCATAACATTTGCTGCCTGCCACAAGTTCCTTGTTTGGCCGCTCAAAACTCAAGACACAGTGACCATACTTTACAAGAAGGTATCACGCCATGAAGATGCTCAGAGAGCTGGAGCACTCCTCCAATGGAGACAGGCTGAGAGGGTTGGGACTGTTCAGTCTGGAGAAGAGAAGGCTCTGAGGACACCTTGAAGCACCTTCCAGTATCCAAAGGGGCTACAAGAGAGAAGAGAAGGACTTTTTACAAGGGCAGAGAATGATAGGACAAGGTAGGATGGCTTAAAACTGAAAGAAGGCAAGTTTATGTTAGATATTAGGAAGAAATTCTTCACTATGATGGTGGTGAGACACTGGCACAGGTTGCCCAGAGAAATTGTGGATGTCCCAACTTCAGAAACGTTCAAGGCCAGGTTGGATGGAGCTTTGAGAAACCTGGTCTAGTGAGAGGTGTCTCTGACCAAGTATAGAAGACGATCTGTAGCAGCAGATGGAGCTGGGCAAGCCTTTAGTTCAGGGAGGCAGGAGAAGGAATTGTGCCCTCCTGGAGCAACCGGTGGGATGGGAAGACAGCAGCTACTCACTGCCTTCCTGTGCTTCACCAAGGCAGATGACGACTACAGAAATGTCAATCTCAGTAAATTCTGTTGGTGAAACTACAACCGATTTCCACTGGAGTACATAGAACTTTAGACACAGTTAGTTTGTTACAATTAAATACTTTGCCAAGAGTGAGAGTGTATACCTTGATAAAATAGGAGTTAATTCTAGTAAGATTAAATGAAAGTAGCAGCTGAACCATGAAGACTACACCTTAATGTATAACTTTAACCTCAAGAAGAGAAAGAGAAAACAGAATATTCTCTCCAAATCTTAGTCAATATGTTCTGTTGACTTCAGTAAAAACTGGATGGAGTTGTTGAAGGTGATAAGACAGGCATTGATGAAGTTTTTCTCAAAATTTATCTTATTATTTTATATCTTGTGGTTTTAACCCAATGTATGACCTGAATGTCTGCATTAAAATGATTTTCTTTTGTTTTGAAATTGTTACAGGAAAGAGTCTGAAAAAAACCCCAGATAAAACTAATACTCTCCTCTGATTCAAGATAGGTAGAAAGAATCCCTACATTTCACACAACAGCTTTGAGGTCAAAAACTGCCCCCTGGACAAAAGATATAAAAACATCTTTTAAAAAGATAAGCTGGGAAGGTTGCTAAAAGATGAATAAGCTACATGACTCTGCTATTCATTGAAATCCTGCACTCACTGCTACAACAAAAAGGTTTCTTTTGCCACATCAATCTCTCAACTACAATATTCTTTATTTAAATTATGAACTAATGGCCTGCATAATTTGTTTCATTAAAAAAGCCTGTTTCCTATTACAGATTATGACACTGAAGAACAGTTGTTGAGGTTCCAACACTGCAGAATTGGTTTGAAGTCCAGAGTTCTGAAGAATGATGGAGCTGAGGGCGATGCCTTAGGCTTGTGTAAATAATTGTCTTTACCAGAGCGGACTGACTACTCAGTCAGAAAACCAAGGGGTAGCAAGCCAAAAATTTAGAAGCATCTTTTAGTCTGTGCCTGCTTTATTTAAAAAACTGTTTTAAGGAAGAAGGCATTATAGCCCATAATAGAAATTTAACTAGGATAAAGATAATTGAACATATCTTTTAAATCCTCGATATTCAAAATGAACTATCTGGTTTTATTCAATATCTGTGCATTAAGTTAGTGGCAAACTCCACACAGTACATGTATTAAAAGGATGCTGAAGAATGCTTGCATGCAGGCTACTGCATGACATTGATGTCTTTATCTTATTATAAAGATTAAAAATATTACTTTTAAAAAATTTTTTTTTATTACTCTGAAGATATACCACCAAAAGAGTTTCAGAATTTAGGCTACTCAGAACAGCACATTTCCTAGGTAAATAGGTAGTGTAGATATAGACATTTGATTTAATGTGCCTGCGCAGGTTCTGTGGTGCTGGGTGAGAGCAGCTGCAACGTGTTCCACAGGATCCCTTCGCTGAGGGGTCCCGGGCGGGGCCAGACCCCTGCTAGCCAGCTGTTCCCCACCCAGGGCGATGGCTGCCAGCAACCACCCTGCACATCGTTGGTTCAGGCGCCCCCAGATGTTTAGGAGGTGGCTCTTGGGGTGGAAAACCAGAGATTTTATTGGGCAGGACTCCAGGGAAGAGAAAGTCCCCACATTGGTGTTCCAGGAACCGAGAGTGTGAACTTCCGTCTGGCGGGGGGTTATAAGGGGGTCCCGAAGGGGGCGGGGTAATACAAAACAGCCAATGGGAAGAGAGGGAGAAGGGGGGGTGGGTAGTACAAAACAGCCAATGGGAAGAGAGGGAGTAGGGGGCGGGTAATACAAAACAGCCAATGGGAGCAGAGGGGCAGGCATGGGGGCTTTGGTTACATCTTGCAGGGGTACATGAATATTCATGAGAGTCGATGGGAGAAACTTTTACAACAAACCCAGAGGGGGGTTTCTTGGACCCAACCATGGGCTCCCTTGGTTTTCTGGACCCCCCCGCTACCAGTGCTGGTGGTTCACCCATCGCAACATTGATTGTCATTTCTGTGCTTAGTCTTGAGCTGTGCAGACTCTCTGGTGTCCAATGTACCCATTCACAGTTCATTTTGCTGACAAACAGGAGGTAAAACTTAGACCAGAACATTTCTCTGTAATCTAAGGCCCTGCCTGCTTGATCTTGTACGTTGGACTCTGAAATCATTGCAATGCCTGTGAGGCACAGTTTTCTATCATCTCCCTGACGCCGTCTCACGTGGGTCTTGGAGTGAGAGAGAGGTCATGTAGGGGCCTAAAATGTCAGATGTCATCACTAAACTGGGAAGATGGGGAAGCACTGAACCTTGTGTTGAAAGAATGACCTCTGAGAGGTCTAGACCGCTTAAAGCAGGGTGTAACTGTTCCAAAAACGAGACAATCATGTTAAAACTAGTGTCTACAAAGAGACTAATCAACTTATCCTGGTGAATCTGGATTTTATTGGTGTCCCAGGTGAATTCTTGGGGTATTTCCAGTGATATAGTTTTAACTGCACCAGTTTTACTTGTCTGATGTATGTGCTCAGATTCTGCTTAGTTTTTCACTGTACTGATGCTGTAACTGTGCTCCTGCAGGATGACCATGCATGTGCTGAACAACATATTGTGACAGAGAAAGTCCTTTGGCAGAGGTTGTCCTTTCTAATCCTTGCTAATGACACTTTCAGCAGCCTATTGGCTTCATGACACTCTCCTGCCTTTGGCAAACTGTAGTGAGTGGCTGAATTCCATGATTTGATTTCACAAGTGACTGCGTAAATATACAATGGAAAACAACTAAGCAGAATCTGAACACACAAACTCCAGACTTAATTAAAGCTGATAAAATTAAAACTGTGTCACTGGAGGTACTCCATAGTGTATATTGCATTGCATAGGGAAGAAAGCTGCTGGTTTGTCTGTCCAGGCTGCTGTGATCAGGGTCAGGAAAAGCCATATGGAGGGAGCAGGAAACTGTGCCTTCCTAAGTTACTGGACAAGCTAAGCTGGGTAATATGGGTGAGAAATAGGAGAAGCACAGGAAACAGGGAACCATCACACTGCTAGAAACTGACAGACACCTTGCTGGGGAAAAGGTGTGACGTCCAGAAACAGAGCTACAGAAAGCCTTAGAGCTGACTGAAATAGAGAGAATCTGTAGGAAATGAGTGAGAGTTTATACAAACCCGGAAAGCCACTGAAGTCTGCTAGAAAGGCAGACTTGTGGAGGACACCTCCCTTGAAAAGGTGCAGGTGAAAGGAGCAAGATCTTTGTTAATCCTTTGTTTAGGATCACCCCACAACTGAGTCTCACAGTGCTGTTTTATATACTTACATATGAAGGTTTCTGCTTTTCCAGAGTGGAAGTTGAATTGTGATGAAGTATTGCGCCTATAACACAGATATATGGGAGGTTGCTGAAATACAGAGCCTGGTGATGTACTCACTTTAAAGAAATAAGGATGGTTTCCCAAATCTGTGTGGTTTGAGGTCTTGTATTCATCAGCGTCCCCAAATTTCTCGTGTGATTTGCAGAATAGGCATGGTATGCATAGAGACATTTGATTCTTTTCAGGAAGGGATTCTTATTCATGAATTTGAGTAGGAAAGCTTTCTTTTCACTAAAGCAACAACCTAAAACAGAAGAATCCATACAGTTAACTTCTTTGTAGTTGGGCAATCACACTTCTGCTTTGCTTTGTTCCTGATCCTTAATCTTCTATTACCTTTTATTTTACAAAGACGGACCTTGTTCACATTACTACTACTCCCTCTGACTCCCCCTCTCCCCCCAGCAAATCAATTTTAATAAGTTTTTAAGTATCTGCACTAATTCCAGCTGAACTGGGATTGTGCCTCCAATCTTTTTACTGTTGCTATCCAATCTTTTTACTGTTGCTATTAGTGGCAATGTGGAAATCTCAGTTTCTACTTCACTTTCTAGATCCTAGTGAGTTGTTTTACTGGAAGACATATTTCTTTGTAGAGATTTCACTTTCACAAAGCAAGTTCTAATTCCATACCACCTTTTCTGAAAGAATTCCTCAAAATTTTTCATTTCTGAGCCAAAAAAGTGTTAGAAAGTATGTTATCTCTACACCTAAGTGTTACTAATAGTCTTAAATTTCTGTCTTTGATTTTTTTTAACCAGCTTTTTCTTTAGTTTTATATGCATCAGATCATTCCGGATTTGTGTTATTGATTTGCTTAATCCAAGAGGCCTGTTTCTCACCTTTCACTTGTGCAAATTTTTAAGCAGCGATGATAGTAGATATTTTAGGATATTGCTCACCACCGTGGCCAGAATGTCTCCTATTTCATATGGTTTCTTAACAATCTCTTTATTATCTTAAACGCATTTTTCATCAGTCTATTCAGATTGAAGTTTTCTGGTTTTGCATAGATTTGGCTGAACTGTGGACCTTTCTCCACTGCGGGTTTCCTATGTGCTGCTCATGAAACTATATTCACTATAACTTGTTGGTTCTCTAATACCAAGCTAATGTGAATAATAATTGTGTACTGAAAAGAAATCTTTGCTGATCTATGCAAATCTTTTCCTGTTGATGACCATGATTTACACATTTAGTAGACATAAAATTATTTAATTTTCAGTTTTCTCAGTTTTATGGTCCTGTTTGACCAGCTCTACTCTTTTTCTTATCAATGTGTCTATTTAGTCTTTTCAGGATTGTGTTATTACCTTTGGTCTTGCTATCCTCTAACTCCTGAAAAATAAACTGTCAGTTAGAGACAGTTCTATTTCAGCTCTGTGGATAAACAGACATGGCTACTTGCCAATTTATCCTCAAGCTGCCTCCAAGCAATAGCTGTAGATTTTTCTCATCGTTCCACCTGTGTGGAGTTCTACCTCTTAAAAACAAAGAGAGAGTATATTTTCAGGTTCGCTCACCTTACGTGATGTTTAAAGAGAGTCTACAATATACACTGTTCTTCTAGCACAGCATTTGGAATCTTGAGCTGTTTTTCTACTCCACTGTATCTTGAATAGACTGCACAATTTTCCTTTACCCTGCAGATTTACTACCACAGGTGACTGGGATAAGCTGGTGAATAATTTGCTCTCTGGTGTTGGAACAGCAAGCTATGGAACTTCTAACTGCAGTTAAATAAAACGAGAGGACTGTAGTCAAAAGAGTGAAACAGTCAAGATGCTTAACTCTCTGAAGCCCTTTTTTTTGTGTAGCATATACAATTTGGGAGGTGAAGACTGCCTCTACTCTGCCCTTGTGAGACCCCAGGGGGAGTGCTGCATCCATCACCAGGGTCCTCAGCACGAGAAAGATGTGGTCCTGCTTAGAGGCCCCAAAGCAGGGCCACAAAGATGATCCACGGACTGGAACACCTCCCTTATGAAGACAGACCGAGATAGTTGGGGTTGTTCAGCCTAGAGAAGAGAAGGCTTTGGTGACATCTCATTGTCGCCTTCAAGCGCTTAAAGGGAGCTAATAAGAAGGAGAGACAGCAACTTTTTACATGGACAGATAGTGAAAGGAAAAGGGAAAATGGTTTTAAACTAACAGGGAGAGATTTAGATTAGATGTTAGGAAGAAGTTCTTTACTCAGAGGACAGTGAGGCACTGGAACAGGTTGTTCAGAGAAGCTGTGGATCCCCCATCCCTGGAAGTGTTCGAGGCCAGGTTGGATGGGGCCTTGAGCAACCTGATCTAGTGGAAGGTGTCCCTGCTCATGACTGAGGGGTTGGAATTAGGTCATCTTTAAGGTCCCTTCCAACCCAAGTCTTTCTAGGACTCGATGATTTTTGTAGTATTTTTCTCTTAAGGTGTCTGGTGTACAGAAAATTCTGCTTCTTCAAACAGATCACTGTCTTCCGAAGTCTGTTCTTCGTTTTCTGTTAGTTCTCTTACCTTTGTTCCGTAGTTCCTAGGCACACTGACAAACCTGCCAGATTTCTCACTCACAGTGAGGGAAATGCTGTTCTCTGATCTGGCAGGATCAGAACCAGAAGAGAGGTCACAGCTCAGCACTGTAAGTGAATGAACTGCAGGCCTGAGTATGAGGGAAACAATGTGATAGAGTGGTTGTCTGAAGTTCCCCCTGTGCAACACTTGACAAATCTCTGTAGTCGTGCTGTGCAGGATTTTGATGTTCCAGTAAGGGAATCAACAGCAGCTGTCATTTTGAGAGAGGTAGGGGCAGAAACTCAGTAGTTTGGAATTAGTTGCAGGTTACTAAGGCTATGACAGAGCTGATTGGAAGAGTTCGGCATAGCAAAGCTTGCTATTTACATGCTTTTGTGTCCATAAGACATTAAAGTGTTTTATTTCTTAGTGGTTCTGTAACTAATTTTGTACTGTTCTCTTTTACTGTCTTGTTTGTGGTAATAATGAAATTGCTAATGCAGATTTACTGTAATAAGAGTCTTATGCTGAGTACTAACCTAAACACAAATTTACCTGAATGATGTGGTGTAATAATTTCCCTTGGTTATCTACAGGCTAATATGTAAATTAAATGGGAAACTATTACTTCCTGCTTTGATAGAAAATATTTTAATTATTAAAAAAGGTTTGAAATTAGGAGATGCATGTCTTAATTACTCCACCCTTGCCATTCACTCATCTTACAAACAGCATCTTAGCAGGACGTCGTGTACCAATACATTCCATAGGGACTTCATAAAATGCAAGCTGAATCTGGCTGTTGCTTCAAAGTATTAGCAGTTGAAAGCAACATCAGCAAATAGAATTTTTTTCTTTCCTATTATTATTTATCAGTTTTCTATTTTTCAATTGCTATTACTGTAAGAGCTATTTAACGGCTGAGTCTATTTAACAGGTTTCTCTCCTTTTCCTTTCTTTGCCTCTGACAATTTATTCTTCTTCTGTTGCCACTCAAGTGCTATAACAGAAACTTAAAAAAGGAGGTAGTGGAGCACTCTAAAAGCTGTCAGATTTTAGATTGTCAAATCTTTTCAGGCAGCTCATTCCACAGCTGAGCAAACTCAAGTATGAATACTTTATCTTTTCTATTTTGTTCGCAATTAAAAAGGTGCTCAATTTTATGCATAACCTTCAACCACGTCAGTAGTCCAACTGACTTTTGGGGACAGCACACATGCCTGAGATTATATCTGTTTAAATTTCCTCTCTGAATCAGAGCTTCAGTTCAATGTTTGGGCATCTGTTCTGTTCCAAAGAAAAAAGTTTTTACTGTGTCACGGGGAGATGAGAGTGTTGTTGCTGAGATACCTGTATTTTCCAAACACAAATGGTTGAAAACCGGACTGAAGTCTTCAGGTAGTAAGAGAAGAAGATTAAAGGGGACAATTTTGTCATGGTTCATTGTACTGAGAAGGGTGGTAATGTGCTCCACGCTTGCTAAGGACTTTTCCTGAGCTCTATCATTAGCCGCGGGCGCAATGCATTGCAGAAAATCATTGCTGAGTGTCAGCAGTTTTAACAGTATGACCTGACTTCTGCTTTTACTGACAGGGAGTGAAGCTGTGGCACATGAACTGTCCATGTGCCATAGCTACTCTATAAGGGAAGATGAGCACGGGGGACAAGAGCCCTGGTGAGGCAGAAACGGCAGGAGCCTCAAGGTCGCCCTGAAGGCACAGCTCCACTGTACTTGAGCAGGCAAAGCAGAGTGGATCTGGTAACAGTATCCAGGCTCATCGTGAGATCTTTGTACTCATTCACAGTGGCAAGGCCAGGAGATCAAACCAGGAAGCCAAGGAGTGTTCTGAGGTCCAGTCAGATCAGAGAGGTGCACAGCCAGGCATGGCCATGACAACAGGAGCAAAGCAAGGGGTTGAGTTTAAGCGCAGCTCCTGCTGAGGGGCATGGGGCCTTGCTTTTCAGAGCATTTTCTCACACAACTCTATCTACACATCTGTCTGATTCAAGGCTGCCTGGTTGCACCATTGAGCCTGACCCTGAGCCTAGGCAGTCAAGCCCTTGAGTGCTTGGGGCCCTGATGTAGAGAACTGCAATGGAAAAGTTACTTACTGAGTATTGTAGTTAGATCTCTGTTTGTTCTTCCTGGTATTTGGATAGTGTAATTTTAGCCTTATTTGAATTCATATGGATAGTCTGTAAGCTTTTATTTCTAGGGTGAGATTCAGGTTAAAACAGTCAACAGTCGCTTTGACAGGGCAATCTATAATGACTGAAACTGGTAAGCTGTTGATGGTGAGAAATATGCTTTCCAAAGGTGATTTAGAAAGCTAGAATGCTGTACAGAGATATTGCTATCACATTTGCATGCCATTACCTTTGAATGCAGGAGTCTGCCGGAGATTTCTCTCTCCTCTGAATAACACTGTAAGTGAAACGCTGCCATTCACTCGGGAGCCAAAGAATAAAGGTCACTTCTGGGAATAGTAATTAAATTAGTTTTATGCATTTTTCTATGACAACAGGTATTGATGGTGTTATCTAACTTTTTTCTGACCTAGCCTGGCTGTTCGAGGGCTCACCCGGAACAAATTTGCAGACTGTCCTCACCTGGGAAATTCATCCAGGGAGCGACTGATCCCTGACTTCTATTTCATGGGTCCATGTTAGAACTATAGGGTCTTTCACTATCGCATCTTTCACTATACTCTTCCTTTGAGCCTGCACTACCTTGCAGAAAAGTGTGCAAGTCATGAAGGTGAAGGTGAACAAATTAAAAGAGCAAGATTCTAGCCCAGAGCTCAGGGCACTAGTCTGAGAGCCTGGATCCTAACTTTGCAGTTCCTGGTTCTTTGCCGTATAGTTATACTGAGCAGCTATGGGGCAAAACAAAAAATGCGTCAACAAAGAGTTTTACAGGGATGACTCAAAATCGCAGGAGCCCTCTGCCAGTAATTAGGGGCATCAGTGAAGATGGTTCAACAAAAAAACCCTGAAGGTTTTTTATTCGAAGGGAATTAAGCTGCAGCTTCAGTCACCCCTACTGCTCCTTCCTCAAACTCATAGCAGTATTCTTCCTTTTACCTCAGTATCTCAGCATGAGGAGTCTGTAGCTGAAAGAGGTTCTTAATGCTAAATGAGAAAAAAAATTCAGCTGTTTTTTTTTCTTTGAATTCAGCTTTGTTTCTGTTATCTTATTAGTTGGCTTGCACGGATTTTCTTGTGTAGGCAAAATGAGAGCATTCCAGCGAGGGGAAATTATGTTTTAGTCTGGGAAAACTGAAAGCAGATGGTTCTATAATGCCAATAAATATTCAAGTGGCATTTAGTGCGTTAGAAGCTATGCATTTGCCAGTGTTGAAGTAGTATCCCTGACAAATCTTGTTTTAAGTGTGGCAATAATCAGCCATTACTGGTACGTTAGTGGCAGCACGAAAAAACATTAATAAAAAGTGTGTTTCCCTAAATTTGTGGGCATTACTTTAAATTGTCTTTTACAAGTCACTGAAGATTCAAAGGCACATAAATTGATGAAAGACTATTGTATATATTTTGCTAAAGATTTGAATTTCTTCTTGTCAGTTAACTCAAAACAAAGATCTGTAGGAAGGGGAGGTCCCTAGGCAGATGCAGCCGTGAAGAACTATGGCTTTAAAATGTGCCAAAGAATTTTTGCTTGCTAAGGGAAGTTCTTGTCATGGACAGGTGCTATGACCAGCTCGTGATCACTCTAATGTCTCTAAAGTCACACTCTGGAACACTCTATTCAGCTCCTGCATGACCATCCCTCCCCACCGTATCTTTATGTGGAACTGATGAGATTTTTTATATGTAAAGCAGAGGATAAATCTCAGCAAATGTGGACAACAAAACATTCAATTTAAACATTCTCAAAGAGAAATTTAAAATAGAGTAAATGAATTGTGAATAAATATGCTGCTTTCCACTGACTGTAAAGGAAATGCAGACATTCAGTTCAAATTTAAATTTCTATATAGTGAACAGTGGATTTTAGTTGAAGCGAATCTAATCAGAAGTTGTGTTACATGGTTTTAAAACTTGTATTTTTTTAGTTGGATAGTCAACTTAGAAGAAGACAAAAAAATAACAGCACTATGAGGAACAGTTTATATTTAATCTACACTATATTCTATCTTGAATTTTGACTCAGAAATAGCAAGAGTGCTTACAGATACTTAGTTCCCATAGCACGTCAGAAAGCTACACTCTGTGCTTTGTGCTCCAGAGTTACTGATATTCACAATGAAAGGATGATGATTAGGAGCCTTTGGGGAAAGGGTGTCAATGGGACAGTGAAGATGTGGACAGCTGGCCTCAATTTTATCTCTTCTCTTACAAGGGTACCCTATGAAATTTTCAGCTTTCTCATAATTTAAATACTAGGACAGGTAAAACAATGAAAAGACTTTTTTATTATTAGCTAAGAAAGAAACATTTCGTACATCAATGCTAATCTCAGGACTTGTACTGTTCATGTCACACACAACACATCAGCAAGAAGACTTATCTTCCAGAAGTAAAAGGTCATCTGTTAACTAGTGGCAGCTGAGCTGGGCGGCTACCTCTCATTTAATAAGGTCAAGGACTATTGGTTCCTAACAAGAAAGTTGTTTCTTGTTGCTCTTAACAAAATTGATCAGTGATTGAGGAATTGAACAAGTTTTAAATACAAACGTTGTAATTCAGAAGAGCCTTACCTGTGCAATTCTGCATCTGAAGTGACAACAGGATGCAATTCACCTAGAGAAGCATTACTATTTTTTCATGTTTTTTGTCATACAAAGTGCACTTTCCATTGTTTCATCCATGACCACCATCCTTTACGTAATTCTTAAATGCCCAAGATACTGATATACTAATCCAGTCATCAGAAAAGCTGAGAATTTCTTTGTATCTGAGTGAGCTGTGCTCTGAAAACATAGTTTTAGGTGGATATGATCAAATCCTCTTTGTGAATGGACTGCAGGTTTCTTTAACAATTTTTAAATACCAGTCTCCATGTTAAGCCACCGGACGTGGAGTACCAAGAGACTAGTGTTAAGATCTACGTGAATGCTACACCTTTCAAGATAAAAATTGATGACAACAATTATTTTATCATGAGGGAAACTGTGGTAATGAAAATGTGATAAACTGTGACAACTTTTATGCAGTTGACCAAATATTTAAAACTCCTCTAATTCAAACAAAACAGTGATTTTAGAAAATTATTTTGGAGATTGTTTCTAATGATGTTTCCTTCTTCACATCAGGGCACAAAATTTATCTCAGTGACTTGAACCCACATGAAAAAATAAAATAAAAAAAGCTTTAGTAATTTAGGACTTGACATAATAGTGGACAGAGCTGGCTTAAATACTTTGCTCTGTTTGGTAACTGGTTTGTGCGCACCTGAGCATCTCATTTAAACCCAGATCATCAAAGAAAGGTGTTTAGCTGGATAAACCCTAATGCCTGAATACTATATGAAGTTTCATTTTTAATCTCTTTTACCTGATTTACTTGTCTGTTACATGGTAATGCAAGCACTTCCTCACCTCACAAAAGTTTCACTGGAAAATACTGCGAAGCTCTTTGTTGTTGAAGAGGGTGAACAGGTACTGTGGATTTATAAAAGAATGCAGGAGTTGTAACCAGGCAATTGATAGATGTTTTCTGGCCTAAGAGAGAACTTCTGTGTTCCTAAGGCAGAAATTGCCAATTTATCTAAGTCCAGTAGGCAGCGATCCATTTAAAAAACAAAATCCCTTCACAACTAGCAACATCCTGGGCGGACTTAGAGGAGAGAACTCTGACTAAATACCTCATCAGTGGCCTTTCCAAGGAAGCTGGGATACCTTGATAAAATCTTTTACTGCTTCAGCTTGCTCAAATCCTGTAAACATACAAATGGGACTTCCGCTTCCAAGCCTGTCAATCTGCTGTCTTTCTGAAAACTAAAATATAAAAAGAAGCAGGTGTTGCTGAGCAAGAGGAATAAAAGGAATTGAATGGTGAGGTTTGTTACACCAGTTAAAACCTCACAAACTGCATTCACAAAAGGTAAAAGAGAATGAAGAAAATGAGGCAGATACCAGAATAAAGCAATAATTGTAAAGTGAAATGAGAACTCTAAATGCAGAAGATGATAATAGTTTTTAGCTTTAAAAAATAGAAAATGAATAGGAATAAATTTGTAATCAGCACGGAGGTAAAAAGGGAATCAGACTCTGAAGAACTATGATCATCAAGGTTTTAGGAACCTAATAAAGCATAATAACATTTGGCATTACACCATGGGTATAGAAAAGTCCTTCCTTTAAATTCTGTAAGATGTGCTCTGAATCTGCCAGAAAGTTATCTCCTGTGTTGCTGGAGGGTTTTTTTGATTGAATTTTTTTTTTGGTGGTAGTAGTTACAAACTTACATGGACCTAATTAGAAATTGATTTTTTTTTCATTTTAGAGTATTAATTTCCTTAAAAGTGTCATAGTTCCTGTTACACCTGGAAATGAACACTGTAGAGCAAAAATGCTGTTCTGAGTTTGGTGAAGCAAACTAATCTGTTGTTGAGGTATATAGCTGCTGTTTTAAACATTAGTTTTCAGCCTGCTAAATTCTGCACTGCTTCTACTTTGGAAAAGAACTGTAAAAGAGGTCTTGAAGAGTTTCTGACATTGATTAATTCCATTCTGAATACAATATATATACCATCCACTTTTATTTCCAAAGCAGAGAGAGAAAAAGCAATAGGATACACTGTGTCCATGTAAAACCCAGAGAAAGAGTTAAACTGCCAGGTGAGTGATTGTGAGTAACGGGAGCCAAACTTAGTGCAGCACGTGTTGTGTGTGTGAACATCAAAGGGAAATTTTTAAAAGGAAAGCTGGCCAAATGAGAAAACTTGTCTATTGAAATACATATTACATATAGCTGAAAGAAAAGAATCAATCATACATTGTGATCTAGCCCTAAACTATTCCTCAGGGAAATGATATGGGTAATAAAAATGGACATGCGGAACTAAACCTTCAGGAGAGCATAGAAAATGTAATAGATTTGTACTGCTGACCTCGTCATCAGTGCAAATGGAGAATAATGTGTTGTGAGACATCTAAAAGAGTGAAAACTAATAGAGCAGTAATAATGAATTATTTCAATGGTACTCACAAAAAATTATCGAATATCACAATAAATGTCAGGAGAAGTAGTTTCCTAATGATTTTAAACAATAAACTCTTAGAAAAATTGGTTTTAATGTGTAGAAATTAAGAAATTCACCTCAGCCTCTTCTCTTGCAGTTCACAGAAAATAGTGTAAAAAGAAACAGCTGAGGTGAAGGCTTTGACAAATACTGACCATAACATATTTAGAAAAAAACCCCTGTTTTATCTGGAGAAAAAACCCCAAAAACCCAGAAAGTCATCAAATACCCTTCATCTTCATGAGTTACCATTAAAATGCTGCCCTTAACAAACACACTCTATAAAAATCAAATCACAAAACTCTTTAACCCTGTAAATGAACAGATAATGGAACAACTCTTAGTATGCCACAAAGGGAGAACTGATTTTGGACAGTGCTTGTGCTTTGGTTCCAAGTGTGTCTATTAACAAAATACTATAAATCAGTGGCCGCGGGGTACATACATTCCAGAAAGATGAGCAGAGACCAACCCCTCGATGTGATAATGCCTAATTTTAAGAAGGGCATCTGCCTAAATTAGAAAATCATGTTAAACGAGAATTAGAAGGAACAGCTAGGAGGGTATATATTTGCACATTACATGTGGACTGTTGTGCCATAATGATGTGAAACCAGTATTTTAAAAAAGATTGAGAATCAATACAAATAATATTCAAGAACAGGGATTTCTTAGAAAGAAATGAAGGCATAAAAAATCCCCAATTCCCCCCACAGTTAAATGGTGGGATAAATCCTCAGAAAAAAAAAAGGAAAATATAATAAAAAACATAGCAGATAAAATTAAATCAGTAACAAGGCTGTCAAAAGAGGTTTGTAGGAAATGATGTAGAATGCCTAAAACTAATGAAAAAAAATTAAAAATCAAACACATTGAGATAAAGGGAAGCCAGAGAGTATTTAGGGCACACAAGATCAATATATATAAAGTGCACTTTGAAAAGATAAATCCCTGGCAGAAAAACTAATTTTTACACCTGTGTTCAGTGGGTTGGAGAGGGGAAACAGCACATAATGGACCTTGTTTTCATGCAAAGTGAATTTGGAGATTTGTCTAACGTGCAAATGTCAGTAAAGTCATTATACAACAAATGAAAACAATAAACAATTACAGCTAGAAAGATCTGAAGATATCTAATGGAACTAAAGTATGAACTAGATGAATTATAGATCATGGTATGTAAACTCTTGCATAAATTTAACTCAGTATGAGTGATTCAGAAGCTGACAATTATTATGCAAATTTCCAAAACTGTTACCTGGGAGAATTCAAACTACTGTAGACAAGGTAATCTGTATCAAATCAATTAGCCAGAGCAGTGTTATGGGCCATATGGATGAAGGAAAAGAGTTTATACCGGTTTTGTAATGGGAAGTCATCTGCTATGAATCTATGGACTTTGAATGAATGAATGAATGAATGAGCATAATTAAAGGACATGCAGATTACGCATGAAGTTTTCTCCAAGGCAACACCATTACTGAAATCTCTTAATAAAGACATTGTGAGAAATGAAAGATGGTATTTCCATAAATAATATTTACAAGACAGGAAACAAACTGTGAGAATATGCAGTCCTTACTGTGAAGGGAAGGCACTTTTGCATTTTATGGGGATCTTTGATGTGTTCACAATATTAGATGCTGATAAACAGTTATTATGATTGTCAAGTTGTTTAGAAACACAGACGCTGACAGTGAAGAACTGGAGGAGGACATCCCAAGGGTGTCTGAGTGATATAGTATCAAATAAATGAGTTAGAAAGTGAGGCACTGGGAAACAGCCTATTAACATAGAGACGAGCTTCGAACTGAACATTCATTTCCAAGTACAACAGTAGTGGATTGGGATTCTAGTTTTGTAATATTAAAATGTTAGCTCAATGCTCAGTAATTAAAAACATATCACAAATTATTTAGGTAAAAAAACAAAGAAGAAAATGAAAATATAAAGCAAAGAATACGTGCACCAGTGGTGCACATCCTGAGTGGTACTTGCTGTTGGTGTCCTTCATTTAAAAAAATGTACTGACAAGATTATCAAGGTAATCAAAAGTGTGGTATGAACTTTCTTTAAGATACAAGAAAACCTTCTTTAAGGTTGCAAGAAAAGAAAAGGTGGATTTGGTGTGGTGCAGAATCCTACTGAATTGTGAGTGTCATGGGGAAGGTGAATAGGGAACAAGAGTTCTTATCTCATCTGGAACAAACGAAAGAAGTAATTGATTTGCACAATATGTAGAGAAGATGAGATGCCTGTCAGAGGATAACCTGGATGGTAAAAACTAGCTGAGGTTCAAAGAAAAGAAACATATACAGTGATGTGTTGTAAAAGTTGAATTCAGATTTGAGAAGTTCATGAGCTGTCAAGTGCTGCTAAGACTGGTTCCCTTTCATTGGCCTTGTCTGTTGGCCACACAGAACACTGGGTTAAAGGGGACTTTGCTTTTTCCTTTATGAATTTTCTTACACTCTTTTATGTCCTACAGATGATTGATGCACTTTCCTGGATTCTCTGACTCAGGTCCACAGACCTCTTTCCTGACCTGCAAGATTGACACTGTAGTATCTCAATGGTTGCACTTCACCGGGTAAAGGAGAGTAGAAGACACGATCTCTGTAAAATGGCATTATGTGATGCAATGGTTTTTGTTCTAACAGTTCTTATATCAGGCATTAGGTATGGTTGTGGATATAGATTTACCTTGGAAAATGAGTGATGTTATTTCCATTTCAGTAGAGTGATGAAATTGCTGTTTGTCTGGATGGCTTGCTCACGACACAGGAGCAGAACATAGGCCTTTGGGAGATTGTAGCTGTGCCAAGTGCTGTACATAGCAGGTGTACTGACATGCATGTGATGTATTCAT
The DNA here is from genome assembly GCA_013398855.1 of Mohoua ochrocephala. Taxonomy (NCBI): domain Eukaryota; kingdom Metazoa; phylum Chordata; class Aves; order Passeriformes; family Acanthizidae; genus Mohoua; species Mohoua ochrocephala. The sequence goes on along the minus strand of VZTA01022510.1, from coordinate 6,869 downwards.
GCTTATTCTTCTCAACTGATGCTTCTCAGCTTGACCTAGAGATTAAGACTGAAATCAGGAGAATCTTCCAAGAATAGATTTGAAGCATAGCTGGAGATGGTCCATGTAGCCAAGTAAGAAATTGAATTATCCATGTCACACATCTGTAGAGAAATTCCTTTCCATATATAGTTTTATTTAATCTTAAAATATATTTAATTAAAACCTATTCAATAGAGTCTGATAGAAGGTATTTCCTAGAGTTTTGGAATTCAGGCTATGACAATTGTCTTTAAGTTGCTTAAAGAAAAGGAAGAAAATTAGTCTTTTCATCAGTTAATTTGAAAATGTTCAGTGAAGAAAAGGACAAATTTTATGTGCAAGGATCTGGAATACTGGTTAAATGTATTGTAATACATCAACATGGCAGAAAGGTACTGCTGAAAATGGCTTCTGTGAACATCAAGAAATAGCTCAATATCACAGAAATATCCTATTCTCATAGTGTTATGTTTGCATTTTTAGACAGATAGTTGCAATTGTTCCTTCTTGTTCTTGGAACTAAACTGTTGCAATTATTTTTCTTTTAACAAAAGACTTTTTAAAAAATCTAGAACAATTACCTATCTAGATGATTTTCATAGAGATCTTCCTTTACAGACTTAATGTTTTGCAAAAATAGTATTGGAATTATATTTTTAAACCGATTTTTTTTTTCAAAAAAGTGCAGCATTTCAGAAGACAACACATTTTCAGACCTATATTTTGTTCCTGGTGCAAAGCCTAAATTTTAGTGGGCTGTTGGAAGATTCTATGGTAATATGTGGATTTCCATGCTTAACATTTAACAACAAATTATGTTGAATAAGCACCTAATCAATATCTCATCAACATGAAAAAATAGTGATTCTAATCATAAATTACGATCTTGCAGAACAACATAGAAAAGGTTAATCTTAAAAAAGAAAAGTAATTCGGAATTCATGTTTAACTCTAAGTGCTAGTTTCTTGTCCAATTAAGATTCATCTGCTCATAGTCTTTTTTGTGCATATCAAACATGATGTTCAAACAAAAAAAAAGCCAAAGTCTTCATGCAGAGAGGAAATAACATCCTCATTAATGAGAATTGTGCATAAATTCTATTATTCAGGCAAAAAAATATAGTAATCTAATGAGCTATCTGTGCTTGTTATAAGCAGTCTTGAAGATTAATTTTTGTTAACTACTTGTTTAATGCTATAGTTAATAATTAGGTACCCTGTAGTCCTATATCATCCATCATTTTACTGAACTGAATCAATTCTTTTTTTAACTTTTAAGAGGTTGTTTATCTTTGCTTAAGGCTACTTTGGATGAAAGATATCTGAAAGGTTATAGAGTTCTGATTCTGTGAGAGTTTATTCTGCATGCAAACCACAAATCGTTCTTTATAAGTTTCCATGTTTATGGCTTTCCACAATAAAAAAGAAACTTTTATTGCCATTTTCTTCAACGTAATTGGCAACCACATAACTTTATATCCTGTTGACTCATAAATGCTTTCATACATTCTTCAGTGGAAATAGGACTTAGTGAATTAGCATAACCTGTTGTGCACTACAAATATTTTCTGAAAACTGTAAAGGTTGGCTTCTAATTGCTTTTAGTTTGGCAGAGAATTGCCCCTACTTTGGCTGTCTAGAGTCTAATAAAGATTTAGAAACAAAACATTTAATACTGGTCTTTAAGAACTAAATTTTGCTGCTCGTAAGACCTTGGCTGGAAGAGGTCCATGTAACTTCGGCTTTTCTGCCTAGAACTGTATTTCAGTATTTGACATCTGGCTGATTTGTGAATTATCATCTATGTTCATACTGTGTAATTTTTTACCTATTCAAGTAGGAATAATTGTAGTAAAACTAAAAAGGTAAAATGATAAATAAATAGAGAAATATAATGCCAGAAGTTAGTCTTTATTTTCACAAAAATCAGCAAATTAATAGTTACAGTTCCCACTGTGGTGATATCTCAATCCCTTGGCACATATGTTGTATTATGGTTTTCAGCGCATGACATTAACTTTAATGCTTTAATACATTTATACAAAGCAGCTGAGTTAAAATTGCTTGGGGGAATGTAATTTTAAATATGTTGTCTTTTGTGTGCATAACACCGCAGCCATAATGCCCCATTAATGTATTTTTCCCCATTTAATTACGTAAAGAATTTATTATACTCCTCCTGGTGTGCGGCAGACTGCACTATAGAACGATTAGCTGGATTTTCAGCTAGTGAGGTTATAACTCAGGTGAAATCTTGAAGGTACAATTGTTTGCAGCAGCTGAGACTCTGTCCTGGCATGATTAGCATGGATGGGATACAGCACATTAACATTAAGACATTGCAAGGTCTTTACTTGCCTTGCAGCAGACCTTCCCTGAAATTGGAATGTTAATTCCAGTCTCTTGGGAAAGAACAGCTGCCTGATCTTGTGCTCGGTTACATGGGTGTAAATCAGAAAGGACTATCTGAATTCAGTGAAGTTATTCAAGTATGAAAAGCAGTGTGATACCCTCATCAGATCTGAAAGATATTGTCTAAGGTGACCTGAAATAAGCCTGTAGTGAAATACAAGTGCCTGTAAAGTACTTTCATTTGGTGTATAAATAAAGAACAATTTTAAATGAGCACTCTTTACATTCTCTTCAGAGACATTCTTGGTGCAGAGAGAGCTGATAAGGTGCATTTTTTTTTTCTTCTAGACTTATAAATCAGGGGCCGATTAGAAGAACTTTGGAAATTATGTGGAACAAAGATCGCTTTTAATGGTAAATATTTATTGAGCTATTTATTCTTTGATTTAGTACCTTTTTTAACATCCAACACCTACTCAATTTTAAAACTAATTATTGCCAACTGAAATAAAATTTTTTCAGAAATTGATATAAAATGCTGCTGTCTGGTTTTCAAGATATTGCAGTACGAGGCGATTTTGCAAAGTGGAAAGCAATGGTCCAGAAAGGCACTCTGATTTCTGCTTCTTGATTGCACATAGTGCAGCTTCCCTGGTCTGGACGGTAACCATAGGTGGCGAGAGGGTTTGCCCAATTTGTGGGAAATTTGGCTGGGCAAATTTTTCATCATCGCTGCTGCTCTAGGAAAGGAAGCTATTAATTCACTGCAGGGAAATGAGCAGGTTGTGGAAACGGCTGTCAAGAGAATGAAAGGGGCATTTGGAAACCAAATATCCAGCAATAGCTGTGAACTTGGGCTATTTGAGAATTTTATTTGCTGCCTAGCTTCCTGTGGCTGATGACAGAGTTGAAGCCAGTTACTTTCATCCATTTCTCTATTTCCAGGAATATAAGAGCAAAATCCAGCTGTGGTGATTGCAAGCATAACGCTGGAAATCATTAAAGTGACTGTGCATATGGAGAGGTCCAGGGTTATGTGACCTGCAAGAAAGAGTAGATGACACGCACACCTTTTCCTCCAGTTTCTGTGGGGAGTTGCATAAGATGAGGTCAAAGCCCAGCAGAAAGCATTTTTTATTCTCGTTTAACTGAATCACATGCCTGTAATTTATTCCCACAAGAAACAAATCCAGTTTGAGTTACAGTTAAGTTGTTCTGTGATCTGATATATAAATTCCATCAGATTGATTCAATAAAGCTAAAAAAAGATGTTTCCTTAATACCGTTATTTAGATACTTTACCTTCGGTGTGTAATATTTTGTCCAAGCCAGATTTTCCCTTTTACTTTAGAAAATATTTTTTGCTTAGTAAATTACTTAATACTTTTTAGAATGTAAAGCTTTATTAAATGTTCAAAGAGTTTTACACATTATTCTGTATAATTCAATATAAAAAATAAAAGATCATTTTCAGGTAAGGAGAGATCATAACTCCATACTGCAAATAATGAGTAAGAAAACACTAAATTTTAATTTTTTTTCTTGCATGAAAGCTGTTATGACTTTTAATAAAGGCCAGATTGATTCTTCCCCTCTTACAAAATAATTCCTCATTGTTATTGGGAAGTTTGGCAAACGTTTTTATTGTACGCAATTAAGGACAGGTAAAATATTCAGTGATATCAAAAGTAGTGTTGCTTCATTTTACTCATATCGGTATCATATTTCCAACCAAAACTGCTTTTTTAGGTTGTGAGCAGTCTACATTTGAATGTACCAATGTGAGTATTAATTGAAGGATTATTGATTTATAAGGGTGTTGTGTAAAAATACAGAGATTTGTGTTTGTTTTTTGCTATTATTTCAAATATAGCGTAAATTGGATAGAATCACGTCCAGATCTAGAAATCCCCTTGAAAATGTTGATCTTGACAACATCCCATTGAATCCTGCTTGATGAATCTCTGTTGATGAGCTGCATAGTCAGCTGCCGTGTTTCCTATCTTTAAAAATCACAGACAGTGTAGCAAATATTGGCACCTACTTTTCCAAGAATGAGCATGTGAGAGTAGAAGTGATGTACCCTGGTTGTGCAGCAAGGGCAGCTGACTCAAGGACCAAAGTCAGCAGTGACCAAGTCTCCATTTCATGATGATCCCAGAATCTGTCATGGCAAGTGAGCACTTTCACCACCAGCATAAACTTTGTTTTATAGGTTTAGTGTGTCTTTCATTAACTCGTATGCATGTTTCTGTTTCTCACACAGACAGGCTTCATCCAGCAGAACTGTCTTCCCTTTAGAGGCATATTAAAACCTGCTGCTGTTTTAAGTATCCCAGGGGAAATGTACGTGTTGAATATGCAAGGAAATCACGGTACTCTTTGTGCCTTTTCCTGATATACGCTCTGTTTCTGACTTTGGAAATGGTAGCCTGGCAAAGACAAGACCCACAGCACAGCCTTCACAGAAAGCACCTGGTTTTCTTTGGTCACACGAGACTCTGAAAGTTATCATTACTTTAAAGTTTCCATCTAGGAAAATTAAATTAATTCTAAGATGCTGTCAATAACTTAAATTTTCACCTGCTTACGTTCCTAGACTATATGTGGGCATTTTTTTAACTTGGCATGTTTTTTCTAAATGAACAGACTGATGTAGTGACTTGAGTTAGGTACATTCACTTAAACTATCAATTTATCAATTAACAATTTATCAATTATCAATTAGACGGTTAAAGGCCAGTTTCTCATTCAGAAGGGTAATAGGACACAAAATGTTTAGGAGAATATTTCACTTATCTGAAACCCTTGGTTATAATTTGGCCCCTTACAAATGATATAAACTGACAGACACAAAAGGGTTTACCTCCAGGTTAATAACAGGGAGTCAACAACGACTTTCATGTTTTGAGGAGAGATTGAACACCTTGACCATGAATTAGAATTGACTAATGTTTCCTGTAGCTAGCTAGTTTTATAAGCGGGACAAAAAAGTTTCATTTTAGCAGACAGTTAAAAGATTGTCATTCACCTAGATCTTGTCAGCGTCTATCATCTACTCCGTACCAAGTCAGTAGAGGTGGGAATTCTTCTGACCTAACTTCACTCTCTTAAAAATTTTGGACCATTTAGCTCAGCCAGTTATAGCACCATGGAGATACTTCCAAAGGCAGTATGTTCCTCACCTATGCCTTTGTTTGAAGTTTAAAATCTACTTTTTTCTTTTTTTCTTTTTTCTGCTCCTTAAACTCTAGTTGCTAATCATTACTTAGTATTAAGTGCTCTGTTAGGAAGTTTTATTTGTAGGAATCACAATTTTCAAACAGGATTTCAAAGAGAAATAAGAGTAAGTTTATTCTTATTTATTTTGAGAGATTGTGAAGGTAGGAGCTACCTGACTCAAAAGATGTAATTTTCTAAAAGTGACTTTTTTGGTACTCATATGAACACAGTACTAATAAATAATAACTTTGAATAAAACAGTACCGTGTAATCAAAACCCAAGCTGTTACCTCTACAGAGCCTTGAGAGGACAGATGTGAGAAAAGGAAAGACCAGATGGGTTTCATCTGTGATAAACTATGTTGGAGAATAGTGAAAATATCTTCCCTTAGTTCTCTATTCAGGATCATGTGATGAATCAATGTGTGAGTGAGAACTAGGTAACAGGGGACATCAGGGGACACTTTTTTCATACATGGGACTTTTGGCTGCTTTATTACGTGAAGTTCAGGTTAGCAACTCTGTAGGGCTTGATACACAATGACTGAAATTCTTGTCTGATGTTTTCGGGTGACATGACATTCCTTATGTCTCCTGTTGTCCTCATGTTGAAAATCCAGTCAGGGTTATGGGTTACCTGTGATACAATGCTTATAAGAAGATTATGACTGTCCTTAGTTCTTATTGTCTCTATGTGTTGTTTATTATTTCTTCTTTTCACTGCATGCTGAGTAGGAACAAAGGATGCTTTTTCAGATTGTCACTCTTGTTTAAATTTTCCACTCTTCCCCTCAGCACGCCCTCCGTGATTATGAATACATTGCAGCAACTTCACTGAGGTGCAATGACGCAGGAGAGGTGTACGAATATATTTTGAGTGATAAACGACGGCAGAAATGCCATTACAAACCAGCACTGCTGTTATGCTTACTTTACTACATCTTGAATTTGTTGTTTTTCCTCTTTTTTTTTTTTAATCTAATCACTCTACTCTCCTACTTTGGCAGAGGGAGACACGTTGCATATTAAAAGATGTTGTCTTTCATTTATCTTCTCACCTTTCATGCTCAGCATCTTGTAAATTCATAAGCTGGAAAGAAGATAGGCTTTGTGTTGTATTTGCTGTCCTTGAGCAGTCAGTCATGATTTCTGCTGTCAAAATGTGCACTGATGTTTACACCAGCAAATTGACTGTGCAGTATCATTAGATTAATTGGATGACACTTCATACTTGTTTAAGACATTAGAAATCCCAGAACACTTTTCTGTTTTAT
>VZTA01022507.1:178936-190284 GCA_013398855.1 Mohoua ochrocephala | reverse complement strand
GGTGACTGGTTCCAACTAAGATGGACAAAATTCCCTCCACACTTACACCGAGGCAACACTTATTCCCTATCCAGTACCGTAATTGATCTCAGACACAAAGAGGCCTAAGCTTTTCTGACATATAGATAGGATCTCTTAAGCACCACATTCCTGAAAGATGCTTTTAATTGTCAGGGACAGCCAATATTATCTAACAAAACCAGTCAGGTCACAGCTCAGGTCTTTGAAGGGCTGCATGCTTTTTGCTGGAGTTTTGTGGGGTTTGAGGGGTTTATTTTTGTATTTTTGATTTTCATAGTGCAGAATACTGTTTGTATCATTCCCAATTAAACAAAATATTTTATTTTTCTGAGAAGTGGTCTCCACTGGTGATTCCCCCCCTCTTGGAGAGGGAATCCCCAGCAAATACCATCAAAGTTCATCAAACTGGTTTTTAAATTCAAAGTGTTAGGATAATGTAGAGATGCTCCTTCTTAATGCAGAGCGGTGTTGGTCGACATGAACACAGCAGCCCAAGTTTCTGTGTTGAGGAGGGGAGCAGGCAGCAGGGCAGATGGGGCTGTGTCAGTCCCTGCTCCTCAGGCCCTGGCTTTGGAAGGCATGCACCACGTCTGGATTCACATCTGGCTTTCACTTGAAAGACTGCACACACGCCAGCTTCCTGCTGTTTATACAGCTGAGTTTTAACACACCAAGTTTGTTCTGGGCTTTTGTCTCATCATGTGGTCAAAAGCGGCAGCTTGGTGGTATTTCTTTTGGCAAGCTACCTTGCAGGCTGGGATATTTGAAAATGAGTAGCGTTGGTGCTGGGGGAATGCCCTGTCCACATGGGCATCCTGCCCCTTCTGGTATCAGAGCACCAGACTGTTTTATACCCGTATTTTTACATTTGTTATGTATTCATATACAACCATACATTTATATACATCCATATATATATCTATATATGTGTATATATATATTCTAAGAGAGGACAAGGAAACATCTCATTCCAGTGCAGGTATGTTCCACAGGTATCTCAGTTCTCACGATGACCAGGAAAGGGCAGCCCACCGTTAAATGAGGTGGGAAAGCCAGCAATAAGCGATGTCAAGAAGAAAAAAGCACTCCATGTCTTTCTTATTTTTCCTCCAGTTTTACCCACTTATTCACCAGCGAACTTTTTTTTAGGTTGACAGTGTTCATCTCAGCAACAAGGAGGCCGAATTTAGGGTGGAAGAAGAATACAGCAGGATATTTTCCACAAGACTGGATCCAAGGGAGCTCACAGAAACAGTCATTTAGCTGTTGGCAATTTTATGTTTTTAGAACTGGTGGCAGCCAGGGGAGGTTTCTGAAGCCTGGGAGAGGATAACAGGAATGCCCATCTTTGAAAAAAGGCAAAGCAAGGGGACCAAGGAGCTGTAGACCAGTCAGCCTACTTAGTGCATGGAAAAATGCTGGAAGAAATAATCAAGCAAATTATTTATGAGCCTCTAGAATATAGCATGGAGATAAGTAACAGCCAACAGGGATTTGTCAAGAACAAATCATGTCAAACTCACCTTATTTCCTCCTATGACAGGGCAATAAGCCATGTGGAGAGGCAATGAATATCATATATCTTCACTCAGTAAGGCTTCTGATGCTGTCTCAAGCCACACTCTCCTGCAGATGCCACAGGGATGCGGACCATGGAGTGGGAAAAAGCCACCGACAGTGAACCATCACCTCTGTGCCCCATCCCTATGGTGGGATGCATGGCAATAGGGAGAGCTGGAGAAAAGGCGAGGTGCTTCAAAAAGGACAAGTGCAGAGGACTGGGTTTAGGTAGGAGTGAATGGTGCACACCCCTGGTCAGGAACCCTTAGCAAAACAGCAGATCAACAGACAAAAAGGATCTGCTGGGGTTGGAGAGCATCCAAGCTGAACACGAAGCACAGCTGTGCAAAAGCAGATGCCTCACTGGGTGAAACAAGGAGTGAATCTCAGGTGAGAGAGACTTTCTGCACTACCCAGTGCTAGCAAGGGCTCAGGTGGCATTGTCTGCCCCAGTCTGAGCACTGCTGTTGGAGAAAAATATGGATTAATAGGCAAGAGTTCACCCGAGAGCACTGAGGATGGTGTGTGGCGTAGGGAGCATGTCCTGCACAGGAGAGTGGAAAGAGCAGGATTTATTTATGCTGAGGCTAAGTGGTAGGTGCAGGAAGGTGGGGGGCAAGGTGGACGGGACCAGAAGCCCAGGCTGCGTAGCAGAAAGGGACCAGGAGGCTGAAAACGAGTGAGGTTGGTGGTAAAGGTGCAAAGCCCTGGGAAGAAAGCGTGTGACCTGGAGGGTGGTGGGCTTGCCGCTGCAAGGAAAAGTTTGGGCACAGCTGATCCCACAAGCGAGCAGACAGGGTGGTCCCTCTGGCTCCTTCCAGCCCTCATTTCAGAGGGGGGGAGTTAGGGAGGGGTGTGGTTTTGTTTTCCTGGGCTTTGTGCCCACACGGGGATGCTCTCCTGAAATCAGAGCAGGCTGCTGCTGCCTCGTCAGCATTCGGGATACTCGCCGAAACGAGACCTGCGTTAATCAGCACAACGGGGACATAATTAATTATTCTCAGCACCTTCTCAATGGAAATGTTAGAAAGGAGGGCTAAGCTGTCCCCGTTGCCCCCCTGTAATCCTATGCCACGGCTGGCTTTATTGGCTCTAAGGGGAAAAGAGGCGCGTTTGCTTTCCCGCTGATACGGCGTTAAGCATGCTCACTTCACAGGCGCGTGCAGATGAAAGTGTAATTGCATGGAAGGTGAATTGATTGCAATTAACCTCGGGACTTGGCCTCGGGCTGGGGTGTCCCACCTTCCTCCCTGGGAAAGTGCCATCAGGGGCACGGCGCGCAGCTGATGAATACGGATATCATGGCATGAAACACAGACGTTACAGGTGAAAGTACATAAATCATCTAGGAAAACACGTATTATACCGAAATGATCAAATTATAAATGAAGCACATAAATCATGAGATTACACCCTTGGATGGTATCAGGGACCATAAATTATATAGAGAAGCCCGAGGTTCACCAAGAGGTTCGCGGGATAATGAAATGGGACTCATATAACTTAAGGAAAATGTCGTTATCTCCATGAAATGGAAACGCAAATACCCAGCCCGACCTCCATGTATTTTTACAACATCTTCTATCGGAAAGGCTCCCAACAATAGGGCCAGTTAAGCACAATAAGCCCCGAGGAAGCCTCCCCTGCCGAAGCAAACAACGATTACACATTAAAAAGCATGTTCGAAAGATAAGTTTGTAAGGAAGATAAAAAGTCTCCAGCAGGGCTGATAGTTGGGCGGCGAAGCTGCTCCCAAGGTTGGTGACACGCGAGGAGGCTGAAAAAGCTTCGCCGCTAAGTGCGAAAAGTAGGAAGAGTTATTCTGTGAGCAGCCGCTTGATTTCCTATTGATGGAGAGCGCGGGGTGCTGGGGATGGCGGGGCGCTCGGGACGGCGGCTGGAAATGGGCTCAGCAAGGCACTGCCTGGCAGCTGCAGCAAGGCAATTAAAAGTTAACATGAAAAAAATTCAAATCGATATGCTCTACAATTGGAAACCAATGGTGTTCAGGGGAAGAAAGGGGAAAGGGATATTGAGTGCAGTCATTTCATACCTGATCTTCTGCCGCTTTTGCTTTTATTGGTCCATTTTTCCTTCCTTGCTCACTCCAAAAAGCAATTTTCTTTTTTGCCCCCTCCCCTAGGTTGGTTTTTCAGACAGATACAATTCAGCAGAGGAAAGGCCAGTCCAATAAAACAGAAACTCCTCATTTCTTTTTTTCAAAACACAGCTTCGTTGTTAATCAAGCCAGCTGTCAAGAGAGAGTCCGTCTGTCCTTTGGCTGCTGCTGGGATTCCGTGTAACAGGATGGGTCAGGGCGCTGGGGTTTTTTCCGCAGTCGGTCAGTGTGTCACTGATGTCAGCGCCATAGCGTGACTCTGGGATTTACACCCGTTCCCAGCACTGCTGAGCTGGGCTTATGGGTGGCACATGTATACCAGGGGAATCCTTAGTCGTAAACAAAGTGTTTGACCTGTTTCATTCCTCAGGGCAAGCACGAGCTGGAGCCAACTGAATTTATGAACTGGGAATGGCTGGTTTATGGCTGACCCTGGAGGGACACTGACTCAACCTATTTCTGGCTGAAGATGCTAATAAGGATGCAGAAGATGTCTCAAGTGGGCAGCAAAACTAACATTTAAGGGAGAATGCCTAAAATGTTTTGTAGTACACAGACATAATTTTTAATTAGCAGGCACACCAGATAGAGTATCCACTAATACTCAGTAGTAAAATCTGTCTTCGATAGCAAAACTGTCTTCAGCTCGTATGCTCAGCTCCTGTAAGACAGGGCTCCACACTAATTTATTTTTCAGTGAGCTTGGGATGGAAACCTGGGTTTGTATGATGGGAAAATAAATACACTTTTGAAGAAAAAAATGGGGTTTGGGCTGCTAATCCCTGGGAGGGGGAGGGCCATGCTCAGCCTCCTAACCAAAATAAGTTGGTTAAAAATAAATAAATGGTTGAGCCTGCTAGGTGTGAGCATAATCATTTTACTATATGATCTATGCGTTTCATTAGTCGAGGTACACATTTTGCTATAATAAATGTGCTTCAGCAAATGATCTATGCATTTCTTTCTGGAATGTATGTGTTTCACTGGAAAAGGTATGTGTTCATCAGCTATGAGTAATGCTCCTGACGGCACTGCATTATATTGCTCAGCTGGTATCAGCTCAGCGTGGCGCATCCGTTCCCCCACGGCCACGGACGCCGATCCAGCAGGACAGCACCGACGGGACCCTGCCACTCCCGGGTGGCGATGCCACCTGGGCCGGTAGCCGGGAGATGGAGCAGAGGAGGCAGCGGGAGGGCCCGGGTGCGATGCCCACCAGCTGGGCACACGTTAGAGGTGTGGGAAGCGGGGGAGGCTGTTGGTGCGGGCAGGCCGGGCTTTGGCAGCACACGCAAGGGACGAGCCCGTCGGGAATGCAGCGGGGGAAGCAAATGGAGGGTCGCCCACCCTCTCTGTCCTCAAGTCCTCGGCGGTCCTTTGCGGTCACCCAGCTAAGAGTAGGGTGATTTCTTTCACTTCCCAAGCTCACCCAATGCAGTAACCTCCCCCTGAGGTTTCAGTGGGCCAGCCCCTGATGGAGCCCCTGCAGAGGCATCCCATCACCGCTCCAAATTTTGAATTTCCTCCTTGTCTTCCTTGGCATTGCCACCGTGTTTTGGAAATTGCCCCTGCCAGCACCTGAGGCGACTAAAGCGACGTGAACAATTGAGAAAAGGTTTCCTAACTGCTTGATAATCAGTCCCCTCCCCCAGCAAGGCTCCTTGCCCATTACAGCATTGTTATTCACTTGTAATGACATCGCTTATTACTGCAGAATACATATTAGTCTTGGCCATGGGACTAATGATTTGTATCTGAGCCTTCATTTTAAAATCACTTTTCATCAATACATCCATTTTTATAGATACAGCTTTATATAATTCATTACACATATTTCCCTTTACTGACCTATTTTGCTGTACCCTGCATCTATCACTGTAGATGCTATTCTGCTCTTCTGAAAAAATCCTGCCTTTTCTACATTTCTCTTCATTAATATGCTCAGGAGCTGTGGTCACATGTATTTTTGTATTATCTTATAGTTTCCTCCCCTCTGTCTGAACAAAAATGGTGATTCTGAAAAGGGCTGTAAAATCTGAATGAATCTGAATTAATTAGGAGCTCTATTGATGTTACATAATGCCCATTTCGGTTTACCCGGTATATATTCTCTGATTAGTTCCACTCGCTTTTTCTTTCTCTCTTTCTCAAAAAAAAAATCTAAACATTTTCATAGTGTGTCATTTGGTGGAAGCAGTTTTAAAGGAAACCATTTCTGATGGAACTAGTTCAGTGCTGAAACAGGGCTGAGTGTAGCTCACGCTCCAAACTGGGTCAGCCGGGAACATTGGAGACCATTAGGAGACCTGAAGTATCTGTTTTCCACGAGGGAATAAATATTTTGGGTCAGGTCCTCAGCAAGTCTAAGTTAGAACAGGTCACGGATTTATAGGCGGCTCTGGCTGTGTGTTGTTCTATGCACCTGTCGGTAACGCGCCAGTCACCGAGCAACAGGATCATCATTAAGGGCCTCGTTAAGAGTGGATAATGATAGTCCCTTTTGCCTGTGAGTTTGAGAAGTGGTAATGTCACGGATGAGCCCAGTACTCTGGATGCTTCCATCACCCCTCGGTGCCCGTGTTGGTGTGGTGCCCGCAGGCTCACGGGAGGGAAAGGCTCCCATGTGCTGAGTGTGGTTGCGAAGGACCCAAACCAGCCGTCCTTCAGGGCTTCCAGAGGGCTGGGAATGTGCCCCCAGGGCTGGAGCAAGGAGCTTGGAACCACAGAAGGGGATCCCACAGGGTCTCCCATCACTTTTGCCCACCAGTTGATGCTGATGCAGCTGCCCCATCAGGAATTTCTCCGTGCTCTGCAGGTCCATGCCGGTCTCCCTGGTGGAGTGGACTCAACTGGAGCAGAGCAGGCTTCCTGAGGGCAAAGCTCAGGTTGCACTCTTGCCTTCCAGCAGGGCTTGTGCTACCCTACCTCTGTCCCAGTGTAATTTCTGAGTGGTGCCTGAGGGTACGACATGGCTGTGCCTGAGGGCGTCCTCGGGTCCTATGCAGCAGCTTTGGGCCTGCGGCTGCAGAGCTCAGTTTGGGGTGTGAGGGGAGAGCGGGATGGAGCTGCTGTCGATGATGAGCATTGCAGTGATGGACACACAACAGGACGCTGCTGGTCTGCAGCACCCACCTTCCCTCTCAAAAAAATGGTGCAAAATGCTCTCGCTTCCTCCCCAGCACCACAACTCCTGTCTCATCTCCTCCTTCAGCTTTTTTCTCCGTCCTATTTTATTCTGGGCTTGCGGGGCACGTCAGGATACCTGCCAAATATTTGCTGAATCAAGACTATGATTTGTCTGTGATTCTCCGTACTCATTTGCTGACTGTAAATTTTTGCATAGACTCTGGGACATACTTTTTTAATTTGCTGCGAATTGCTGTATCCTTTTCAGATGTTTTTGCTACCATAGCATTATGGTTATGAAATGAAGTTCAAAGAACGCTGGTGGGAAGAAGATAGACTGAAGCATTACTTTGGCTTGTAAAATAAGGTGGGGGGAAGGAATTGGATTATACAGACGACCACAAATCTTAAATTACTCTGATGTTTTGGTCATCACCAGCAACCCCGGTGGGGAGATAAATCAATTTTCGGCCGCTGCAGACAGCGATCTGACTCAGGGCCAGAACAGCTTGACTGGAGAGACAGGGTAAAACTTAGGGGGCTGCTATCACAGGAGATTTCCCAAAGGTGTGGAGGGATGGGGAAGGACAGGGAGGAAATGAATCCATAAAACAATATTCCAGGTTAGCCTGTCATTTTCATGAATTCAAACATATATGCAGAGCCTGACATTTGCAAACTTGATGTGCTCCTGCCTGTTTCCAATCTCTAAAATAAACACAGCATGAAGGAGGTTGTAGTTGTCTGAATCCACTTTGTTTGTTGCAGTCAGCTGGTTTTTATTAGAACGTGATTTAATGTGCGAGGCAGGAGTAAAAACTACTAGTTTTATATTCTTTTAATCTCAAATGGAAGCTTGGTTTTCTAAAATGCTAAAAGCAGCTGTGGTCTAATATAAGATTCTTGAAGGCTGTAATGTTGGGCTCTTGTCAGGGTAGAAAATCTTTGGTAATGGTGTCCCAGATTGTCAAGCTAAAGTATTTATAATGAGAATTTATTTTTCTTTTTAAACCATGGGAAAATATTGCACAAACTATAGCTCATCTGCCTCTTTCTGCAGTTTCTCTTTTACCTTATATGCAGTTAATTTCGGAACATATCTTCGGTGATTCTCAAAATAGCCCGAATTATGAGTGTGTTGCTCTTATCTTTGTTTCTTTGAGTCTACCAGGAACTGCCTCAAATGGTCAATGATTATGTAATATTTGTCACAGGCCATCTTTCCTGCAAATCCACTCTCCACGTGTGATAATCACACCCAGCCGCAGACCCACAGCTGCAGAAGTGTTGAGCAACATACTCGACACATCCATGTAATGGGGGACATTCTCATGCCAAACGATTCCAGAGTACTGCCAGTGCCAAATATATTCCTGGCCTTAAATGCTGTTTTCCCCCCTGTTGCACATATAATCTCTGCTTTCCCTGCCATAACTCAGTGCTTGGAGTGGCTAATGACAGCTGATGGTGGTGATGACACATTTTAATGCGTCTACCAGGCCAGGACATGTATAAGATGCTCCCTGCTTCCTGTTCTTTCCCCGTATCAAACAGAAGGTAGGCAAAAGCAGAGCTGCATTTTTAGTTTTCTTGTCTCAGGATCGGTGACACGACGTCAGACATTGGTGGGGTTAAGGCAGAAACCCATCGGGAGAATTAGTTTCTTGTGGAAATGTCTGCGGAGCTCCTTTCCAGATACCTTTTCCAGGCATTCCCAGTGGGTTGATGTGTCTCAGCAGAATTTTGGATTTTGAATCCTGTAAAACAAAAACCAAGTGAAAATCTCGGAAATGGCATCAGCTCTAGGGCAGTTTCCACGTGGTACTTTGGAAACACAAGTACAGGCTGACCTCCCCATACTTCAGTCACACGGGGGTGAGTGGATGGCGAAAGAGAGAGGAAGAGACCAGGACTGTTCACCAGTCAAATCAACCATTTCCCTGCTGATATCACTGGTTTATCTATTTTTTTTTACACTTAATATTATGGAAAATATGAGGTATTTCAGACCTCCTTTGTGAACTACTCTAATACATCATTTATAAGGACTGCTTAGTAAAACTTTATTGATTGCACCTCAGATTTTGATAGACTAATATCACGGCTGAAAACTGTGATTTATGAAAATTTTTGAGCAGTAAGTAATACTAATAGGACAGGGGGGTGGGGGGAACAAGTCCACAGAGGAGTGAAAAAAACCCTATTTCTTTGCCTGAATCAAGAGTATGTAGGAAAAACATATGAAAAAAGAGTGTGTAGGAAAAAAAGAGTCTGTAGGAAAGAATATGTAGTTGTGGTCTTTGTCACTAGCAGAGATTTGGCAGAGGTTTGACAAGCACATATCTTGGGCTATTACAGGTGCTAATCTGGGCTTCTCCACCACTAGAGAAAAAGTCTTCATGTACAAACTCTCCACTTGCTGCCAGAGCACAACAGTGTCTGAACAAGGAAGCACCTGTGAGGGGGAACTGCGCCCCTTGGAACCCCAGAGAGGGGTCCAATTGGGAAACCAGTCTGTGCCCTCTCCTGGTCCTCGGCTGGACGGCTTCCCAAAGGAAAAATTGCCAGCGGATCACACAGGTTTGGGGGCAAATGTCCAGAAATAGGTCATCCTGACAAAGAGTATTCCAGAAATTCAGGTTTTCTTGAGGGCAGTGGTGATTCCAGAGGGCTGAAGTGGGGGAGCTAAAGGGCTTCAGAGAGCAGCAGTCACGTCTTCCCAGCTTAACTTTCAGCATTATCCTAATTATCATCACTAAGGGATTACTCAAGCGAAACTTTATTATTATTATCATCATCATCACTAATTTTGAGGCAGGAATTGCAGACATTACGAGTATGTACCCCACAATTAGGATTTTTACAAGACTTAAGCCCTCATCAAGAGGACAAAGCAGAAAAATTTACTGAGTTGCTGATCTATAAAGCCTTTGGGACCGCCTATCAAAAGTTCTCTTGCATGCGATAACCAAGAGTCTTCAATTTCACAGACTTTTTTAATGGTAGAAAAAAATCCCAACAATCCACAAAGCCCGGCCAAAACCTTCAGGCTGCATATTCATGCCAGCACAGGAGAGCTCTTTTAACACCCCACTTGGTGTCTGAAATCCTCTTCGGAGCATGGAGCTGCTCCAAAACCATATGGTTACATCACAGTAATCAAGTACAATCAAATCCAAGCTTCCACCTGCAATTTGCCGTTGCATTTGGATGGGGTTTTGTACGAGCAATTGTGTCACACCAGTAACGTGGGTTGATTAATGCAGGGAACAACAGGATGCTCCGTTAGCCTTACGGCACCGTTGCTGCCTGGGTTTGCTCCAAGAGGAACCCCACATAATTAACATGACTCTCACCCTTTCACTTTTAACATGCTTCCTAATTAAGCTCTCCAGGATCTGAACTTCACTTTCTGGCTGCAGTGGCTGCAAAATGATTTATCCCCCGATGATGGTCACCAGCGCCAACCTTGCTGTCAGGAAAGCACGCCGAAGCATTTAACACTTTGAATTATTTTATTCCTTCTCCTCTCCTGTTTAAGTAGGGAGGTCTGGTGCAAAACCTTGCATTTCAAAGCCAGCTCATCAATGTGCAAATGTATCCATAGGCCATCTCTTACCCGTTCGTGTATAATGGACATACGTACGCAAGGAACGATAAGGGTGCATGTAAAAAGCCTTTGACCTGTAATTAGCCTATCTCGCTTTAAAAAAAAAATCTTTATGTCACTCCATTTGCAGATTAATTAAACCTAATAGATGTAATGAAACGCAAAGGGAGCCGATCGCTTTGTAGAGATTTAATATTGATTTGTACGCTAAACCGGCTTTAGTGTATTTTAAACAATTATTGCCGATAGATAAATTTCTGCAGCAACGCTTTTATGTAGAAACGGGTCCTGTTGAGGTACAAAGTCTACCTTTGCATACAGTTCCTATCTAAGCCCCTCCACCCCCATTCGTATTTGCACAGCACCTCCAGCTCCTTAGCCGAAAGGTGCTGTTTACACAATATTATTTTAATTTCGCATGACAAATGTGCTACCATGAAGCTAAACATTCATCATTACCCGGGCGCGCTTTCCCCCTCTGCGGGGAGAAGCAGTGTCAACTACTGGCACGGGCTCTCGGCAGATAACGCCAGCTGGGGAATAGCAGTCGTGTACCACAGAAATCCCATTGCTGAAAAAAAATTCACAGCGGATGTGCCCAGGGGCCAGAGGGACCTCAGGTACCATAGCCCCTGAATTGGGCTGGGATTCTGCCTTCCAAAGCTGCGATTCCCCGACTGGTTCAAATCTCAGCAGAGTGGGCTGCGAGGGCAGGCAGCCCCGCCTGCCTTCATCCATCGCCGTGCCAAAATGGGAAGGACGTGGAGCCGGCAATGATGATGAGAGCTCACATGAATCCCCCGGGCCTGCAAGCAGGGTTTCCTAATTGTCAGCTGTGCTGCGCCAGGCTTGTTTAAAATAATTAGAGTGCAGTGGCTTAAACAGACCGGGGAGGGTCGGGGTGGGCTTTTT
>VZTA01022507.1:158271-176799 GCA_013398855.1 Mohoua ochrocephala | reverse complement strand
CCCCCCACTCCTTCTTCTCTCTGCTTCATGTGCTAACATTGATGCCATTTGGTGTGGGATATCCCTTGGGTCAGTTGGGGTCAGCTGTCCCACCTGCGACCCCTCCCAGCTCCCTGTGTACCCCCAGCCTCCTCACTGCTGGGATGGAGTAGAAAGAGCTTAACTCCGTGCAAGCTCTGCTCAGGAATAGCGAAAACATTCCTGTGCTACCAACACTCTTTCCAGCACTAACCCAAAATGCAGCCCCATAGCAGCTACTGTGAAGACAACTAACTCCCAGCCAAACCCAGTACACCGTCTACTGTTTCCTCCACGTTTCCTTTTCCTCCACATGCAACCCAAGTAAAGATACACAAATCAAGGAAAAGAGATGAACTACCCATTCCAGCTGTTAGGTGAAGCCTGAAAATGCTGAACAAAACAGTTTCAGACAGAAAAAAACCCTCATGTATTTATTAATTCATTCATTTCCCAAAGATTTTACACGTCTCGCCCATCAGTATTGGCATGAAAGAGAAACCCACAGAAGCAAGAGTAAGTTGGACACCATTGCCCCCTGCATTGGGAGTGTGGATGCTGGTGGAGGTGAATTTTGGAGCAGGCTCCTCTGCACTGCGTCCTGCATGCCCTGTCCCCACTCACAGCCTCTAAGAATGGTGAGCTCCCATCACGACCTTTATTTCTATCTGCTCCTGTCAAAGGTGTAGCCTTAGGTAAGTGCTTTAAGCCCAGTCTTGATGGTTCAGGTGCCTTCACAGATCCCTTAAATGTTTAAAATTAAGCTAATGCCCTGAAAACACAAACCCATACAACTGATACAATTCCTCCCTCCCGAAAATTAGCCCAAACCCCTTGCCCTCGGCCATCCTGAGCCTTTCTAGGCATCACCTTGGCAACACACCACAAAACCAACCCAAGCGGAGAGTGCAAGCTAGAGGTCAGTGCATCTCGGCACTTTCAAATCCCAAAGGAATTAATTTCAGAGCCAAGGGACACTGGGAAAAAAAAAACCAACCTAAACCACCACTCCAGTTTAGCTGGGGGCAAAAAAGCAGTGGCTGGCAGCACTGTGAGAGGCTGGCAAGATGCTGCTGTTTGGAAATCCCTGGCTCAGGGCCATTTGCCTTCCCACAGTGGTGTGAGCGGGCAGAAATGCTCCTCAGAGCCCAGGTACACAGAGGAGCTAGCACAGCACTGCTGGGAGATATTTAATGACTTGTAGGAGGCAAGACTGAATGGATTTACATTTATTTAGACTTTTTTTCTCCCTTTCAATGTCTGCTTTCTACACCATTGACCTTTTAAAATTATTTCACTACTTACTGACTTTGTTTTCTGTGTGTTGCCATTTTCACCTTCCAGCTTCCTGCCTTTTGCCATCTAGGATGGCCAACCTTCTCAGGCAGTTTTGTTTGAACACCAGAATTTTTCTGATGTGTCTGCAAACTTTTAAGAGCCAGAATTTCTGGCTCCCTTAGCTGCCAAATTGTGAGAAAACACAAAGTGCCTCAAGCCGAATCCTAAAAAAGATTTTCCAAATACTTACTCACGTGCTCCAGCCTTGGTCTAAAGACCAGGGTATGAGGTACTTATGATTTAGTATTAGAGGTTCTCTATATTTATGGCCTATTTCATATATCAGAGCTATTTAACTGGAAATGGTGTTGGAAATCAATGTACTCATTAGAAGTCAATGCTAAGTGCTTTTGAAAATTCACTTTCTTTTTCATTTCTCCTAGCTATCAATTTTGTTGTTGTTTTAAACCTGACTTCCCGAGGCCTTATTCATTAATAGATAAGCAGTCATAAGTAGGTTATGAGCATACAGGAGGCTCATCTTCCACACTGGCATACCCGGTGCACTTCCCACCTAGAAATACATCTGATTTTTCAAGGATGACCATCTCCTTCAGCTCACAGAGGGTCTCTGAAAACCACACACTTCTGCTGTATCAGTGGCGAGAATGGAAAACTCCAAGAGGAAAGGAAGGAGTCCATCCAGACCCCAGCTGGAAAACAACCTTACAGTAGCTGTCCTCTACAGTATGAGCTGCAGTGCTCTGTACTGTCAATGGGGAGGGTAATGGGGATGAAACAGGCTGACACATTAAATTTTGGGGGAGCAGAAGGAGGTGCTGACTTTTGCAGAGGGACTTTTTCTTTTTTAATTGTTACCCTACTTTTTGGGCATGTATTGTCTCAGCAGTGCTAGTCACTCACTTGTGTCACAGAAACACAGAGATGCTGCAGCACTGATTCGTCCTAAATGGTCTGTCCCACACGGTCACTACTAACTCAAGCCCCAAACCTTGCCAGTCATTTGCAGTTCCTACATGGTGACTAGGGAGTGTAGTTACATCTGCTACATCCCATAAACGTTCCCAGAGCTGGCAGGAGCAGGTTCTGCTGGAGCAGTACTCCCCAAGTGCAGAGGGTGGCACCGGGTCCCCCAGTGTCTTGGGAGCAGTTCAGCTGAAGGACTCCCCCAGAGCCATGCAGGAAGTTCAGCAGCAGTGAAGTGCTACTGGAACAGTAGTGGGTGGCTTTTCTTCGGCACTCCCTCAGTCCTCTCTTTAGATTTGAACAAAAACCTCTGTTAATCCTGACGCTGCTAATGAAACAAAAGAAAGGGCAGGAGACCCCAATAATGCTTGCCTGAGAGGCCTTACAAGCCCTTTGCTGTACCTTGCTGAGCTGGTATAGTTTAGTGTTGCTCTAGCTCCTAGTTGAATGTGGTATAGTGCTCTCCTTATAAAAGTTTGATCAAGAATAGATAAAGAAAACTCCTTGTGTATCCTCAGTATGCAAGTTTAACTTGTTGCATCCCTATAAACCAAATCCACTTTTGTTTAAAAATGAAAACTCCAACCAAACATAGTAGCTGTCTGCAAGAGTATGAAATACTTACAAATAACAGAGAAAAAAGCTCTTTCATTCATGTATGGAAAAAGAGATGAATTAATTTTCCTTTGAAGAAAGCACTCTTGTCTATCCCTTAACTTTCACATAGAGAACAAGCACCAACATCTTGATGCCTAAATGTAATGCTCTGGGAAACTATAAGTAGGGAAAATCATGGAAATTTTTTTTGTGCACTAAAATATAGTGGTCGCCACTGGTGCCCGCTATAAAATTTTTATATGTAGAAAGTGGCAGGCTATCACGCTTTTTATATATGCATATATAAAAGTGACAGGCAGAGGAATAGGATGCCTGAAGCTGTAAGATATGAGCATTATAGGCCACAATCCTTTTATTTTTATTGTTTTTATCTCAATGGGAAAAGTTTTCTGTCATTAGCTTAAAAATGCAATACAAATGTTCTCTTCTTTTGAGGCCTGAACACACAGAGAAACCTTTCTGCTTTCACATCCAAGTATTTAGCACTGCTGCTCTCTGCTTGTTAGTGTTTCAGAGGGAATTCTGGCAAGTTGTGGGACTGGTTCTGACTGCTGGGACCACACGTTCCTGCTGTACAGCTCAAGCACCACAGGCAGGAGGGTGGTCACGAGAACCTGCCAGGTAAATCTTCACAATATTTGGGAGCTGGCTGGAATGCTGTTTCTAGCCTTGTAGTTTCTGTTCCTCGGCATCTTTCAAAACTTTGAGAAGGAATGAAGAAATAGAGGAGGTAAAAGGAGGTGTCACACCAAGGGATGCAGAAGCAACACCGGCTGTCCGTCTTGTCCAGAGCCTTATCTCTGGCAGCAGCAGCATCGGAGGCTTTGGGACAATAAATGGAAATGCCTCACGTAGGGAAACCTGCTGTATGAGCTCACCACCCACCTTCAAAGGCAGCCATATTCCCAGCCACCTTAAATCCAGCATTTGCCCATGGCTAGAGGGATTGTTGAAATTCCTGTGGTAGTCCAGAAGGTCTTTGTTCCTGTTCACCTCAGAGCTTGCAAGTGACTGTGGCTGTTACAATCACAGAATCATTTAGGTTGCCAAAGACTTCTCAGATCATCAAGTCCAACCACGAACCCAACACTGCCAAGCCCACCACTAAACCTCGTCCCTCAGTGCCACATCTACACTGTCTTACAGATACTCCAGGGCTGGTGACCACAGCACTGCCCTGGGCAGCCTGTCAGTGTGTTGTAACACATCCCACTGGTGTGGCAGTGACGGTGCGTGCTGGACTGCCACGTGCCAGCAGGGTTTCATGCCACGGGGAGAAGGCGGCATTTCCAGATGTAGAGCTTTGCCAGACTTGTCCTTTGGACCTGGAAATAATATTTGCATGGAAGTTGAGCATTGCAGACCAGGGGGAAAGGGGTTTAGGTTAGGGGAGACATCCCAGGGGTCTCACAGCACAGCTGCAGACATTTTACTAATGTTCCTGTGATGTGCTGGACTTGCCTTTGTGTGTTGTACATACATTTCCTCCTCTGGGATACCCCAGTTAGAAGTATGGGAGGTCTGCATTTGTGTTCATGTCTGAGAGTGTGGAAATAAATATATCTTTACATGCACACTCAAATTGAAATGGTTTCCAGCCACCCTCAAATGCTGCAGCTCCGCATCTCACCTTAGACAGCAGCTCATGACCTGCATTAGTGCATCTCCTGTCTGACGGGACCCTGTCCTCGAGCCCAGCATGGGACAGATTCTGCTGGGTGGGAAATGTCTGCCAGGGCAAACAAGGAAAGGAATGTCTGGGGGACAAACAAGGAAAGAAGCTCTGGAGGACCTGCAAGGAGCATTCAGTTTGTCTGACATCTGTCACTGCAAGTGCTGGATTTACACCTTGCAATTTGTTTGGGGAAAAATGTCAGGGAGCAATAAAGTAATAACCTGAGCAGAAAAAGAATTGTTATCAGAAAATTATTTGTAATGCAGCCTTTAAAATAAATATCGCAGCTATTCCTGTGCTTTACAGTGTCATTTCTGACTCTAAAAAGTCAGTGTGTAAATCTAATGGAGTAGCTATTCATACAAGTTCAGCTTGAGTAATAAAAGTAACAATTTTCCGTAATGATATTTTATAGATTTGAATAAGACATATAAAATATTTTTGCTTTTACGGCATATGTAAAGAAAGTAAGTATACCATGCCTATAAAACAGGGATTACTTTTAAATTCTTAAATTATTTCTAGAACAAAGTAAATAATACTCATAATTTTTTTCCTGAAAGACTGGTGAAAAGCCACATAGCAAACTTTTCAAATATTTTATATGAAAACAATTCTCCTGCAGCTTCAGAGAAGACATAACACACTTACCTCTCATCTTTTAATAAAGGAAATTCACAGGCGCTTTCCTCTTCCTATTGCATATCCTTCCCTCTGAGCCCTTCAGCCCAGTTCTTTGCCAGTGTGAGTGTGTTACAAGTGAAGTTGGGATTTCATCCCCTGTGGTGTAGTTTTCACAAATGCCAACTGAGCGTTGAAAAAAAAAGAGATATTTCATCAAGTGTGGAGGAGGAGGGAAAACACAAATCTGAAACGTAGGAGGCCTGAACTTGTGATTTACTTTGTACTGAGTCTGGGGGGAAAAATACTAAGTTTTAATGTGTTACTGTGCATTGCACATGAAGGTAGGTGAGACCAGAGCCTACCTCTCAGACCTGGCCCTCCATCAGAGCAGGGCAGTGCTTGATGCCACCCTCCAGGTCAGAGGGACAGTGGTAGGTGCTGCCATCCTGCATCCTCCAGGCTCCAGCCACCGTGGCACAGGCACCTGGGACCCCGCTGTGACAGTGTCCCAAGGCAGTTCTGTTACGTTTGGTGATGGGGTCATGGAGCACATTGTGGTCTGTGGTCTGTGGTCTGTGTCAGGTCAAGCCACACGTCCAGCAGTGTGGGACACTGGGCAGATGGAGTTTGCAGAGTGAGGGTGCCCATGTGAGGGGAATGGGTGGGCGGCTGGGCACAGCAGTGCTTTACAGCCACGGGGGAGACACCCCCAGCACACAGCTGAAAGTGTAACCTGTAATCCCGTGAAAATGCAAAGCCTAGTTAACGTAAATATCTCTAGTTTGTAAAGCCTTATGAAAGAGACCAGAAAATGTGTGGCATGCATGTGATTATTTCTAAACCTATTTCTATTGGTCTTCTCTCAATAAAATACGTTTCCAGATTGCTTTGTCCAAATGTGATTTGGGCTACCTTCAGTGAAAAGCCCAGGAGTGCAATTTGATTAAGTGGTTAAAATAAGCCACAAAAGGATGGCCCCTGTGGGGCTGCAGCCTCATGGCCTGGGTTGATGCCGGCTCCCAGGCGCTGCCCGGCACACAAGTGCACAGCCAGCCACATCCCCTGCAGCTCCAGCCTTTCCACAGCGAACCACGTCCTGTTTGCTTTCAATCACAGCCCAGCAGGAGCTGAACAAGCCCGAGGCTTGGCCTCGTCACCCACCAGCACCTACTCCGACGGCCTCCCTGCTGCGCTGATTTGCCCATTCCCTGCCCAGTGGCTGCCTGAGGAGCCAGCGGCGCTGGGCAGGGCTCGGGATTGCACCCAGGTGCATGGACACACCCTCGCTGTTACCATCCGGAATGTGGAACTGTGCATTGGCTGCTACCCTGCTCCGACATCCCTGCGTGCACACTGCTGGGTGTGCCGGCAGGAACACGAAAACCCCCCTGTGGCCTCACACACACACACACGCACACACACACACACTCTCTTTCAGATCTATTTGCTACCTACAGTTCCTTGCAGAGCATGTTAAAAAAGCAGACTTTAGCAAAAATAACGTGTATATCTTTGCATTCATGTGCTTAGATATCTATGTATGTATACACCCACCAGAGATGGTGTGCAGCTATGTCCATTTGCACATCCACTCGATAGTAAATCTTTGGGTGCACAGCATATGGTGCAGCCATAAATACACATATCTGTAGGGAAATGAAACCCAATATGACTCAACACAGAGAGTTTACACATATTTCTATTGACTTGTCGATGTATCTGCATCTATCTGCTTGGCTCCTATACCCAGCTCAGAAGGAATTGCTATCACTTTGCCTTCACGTAAGCACAAAATACAGAGTCCTTCCTGTTGGGTATCTCTATACATATGGCCAGGTCATTATACAACCAAAATTATGATTTTCTAAGTCTTTTTGAATAGGAAAACCTACAAAAACCTTATACAGGACGCACTCAAGGACTGCTGAAGTATGTCAGCAGTAGGCTGGCAACAGATAATAGCAATAAGCAAACCATCTTTTGGGTTAAGCACCAGGTCACATTTTTGGGGTAAATTGTAAACAATAAATATTGGGCAAGATGCTGTGCTGTGACAGAGGCTTCAGTTCAGAGTCGGTGCTATCAAGGTTTAAATATTGGTTAGGTTTGATTTTTAATTTTCTTTTTTGTTTGACAGTTGGCATATTTCTAAAAAGTCAGTGCACATTTCTGAAATTTCATTGCACATCCATGCATCATTACCTGTTTTCTTAGAGCTCGAGGGAGACGATATTGTTGGGGGTTTTCTCTCATGTAGGGAGGCGAGGCAACGAGGCATAACAGAAGTGAAGGATGGCCTTTGGGAGAGCAGCATCGCTTTTCTGAAGCACAAGTCTTTGGTCCAACTGAAAGTTCAAAACAAAGGAGAATCTCTGTCTCTCTCCCTCTTTCCAGCTGTACCTTGGTAATGAAAAGGAAACAGCAAGGAAAGGGGGAAAAAAGCTAAAAAAAAAAAAGTAAAAACATAGTAGAAGCTTACTATTTTTAAAACCTGGTCCAAGGTTGAAGATTCTGCTGAACTGAAGCAAATACTCTTCAGAAATGCCTGACTGCAGAGCCAGGCTGAAATATTCCAGGAAAACAAGACAGAGGAATATTTTTACCAGTAAGTACTGGAGTCAAACGAGACTGGCTCATCTCAAAGAAAACGATGGACAAATGCTGCAGGGCATGCTGAAGAAAATAAAATGCTTATGCTTTTTCCCAAACCCATTCAGCTGGGGACCATTTGGGGAGCTGATGGAAGTTCTCTGAGGTTTTTCCTTTGCCCTTGTTCTTTTCTCTTTTCAAAAACCTGTTAGTGTCTCTGTTGATGGCTCTTTCTTGAACTGAGAACTGCTGGCCTGGAAGACAGCAGCTTTTCTCTTGAAGGCTGAGCTTTATTATGACAGGGAGTGTCGATGGTACCAGGTTTGAAGGTTACACTTGAGCCTTCATCAGTGGTGGGGCTTAAAGGTCATCAGTGACTGGGCTTAAAGGTGGGGAGACAGGGGAAAGCTCACTAAGCTGGGACCTGCAGGCAAGTCCCGCAATTCCTTCTCCCAAGGCAGCTATTCCCGAAAACTGGTTCTAATTTAGTTGATCTTTTGGCAATATTCTTTCTCTTTAGGCAACACCGAATTAGGTGTGGGAGGTCCAGGTCCAGGTTCAGACTCTAAGCCAGGGTGGAGTTTTGAGGGGGCAAGGGAGTGTCATGTTAGCCAGCTTTTCTCTAATCTGTTTTCTTGTTCTGTGGCCTGGCCCCGCATCCCCTGCTGCTGGCAAGGACGAAAGGCACAGTGGTACAAGATAAAAGACATCCTGCAGTATTTTGCAACTGGGAGATACTTCTGCCACATTCTTCTGCGTTCTCCACACTTCAGGAAAGCTTAGCATAGCTTTTTTTTTTTTCCCCCTTTTGTACATCTGGGTTGAGCAGACACCATTAACCCTTTGAGATCTCCCCTTGCTGCCAATCAAGGGGAAAACAAATGACTCCTTCCCACCTGCTACCCCCTCCCCTGCTTCTGGATCCAGGTGTTTCCACTTGTGCATCGCAGGCAGAAAGCTGAGCAGGCATCAGGTGGGGTGGTTCTCACCTCCTCCTCGCAGCTTTCCCGAGGACATGGCAGACAGGCGGCAGATGCCCGGCAGCTTGGGAGGCTGCTGCTGTTGCCCTGCCGAGGGAGGCTCACGGAGCGCAGGCTCCACACGTGAAGGTTAATGCAAACCCGCGAGGTGCCCGATCGCATCTGGCCCTTGTGTACGCACATCTGTCTTGCCACCCTCCGATTTCCCCGCCGGTGCCAGGAGCAGCCGCCCTGCCGTGCCCGCGCTCCCCCGGGGCACGGAGGTGCTGCAGGAGTTATGTCGCACACATGCCGAAAGCCATTAATTAAATTAGAGCTCTCCGACAGGGGTTGCAGAAGCAGCTGTGTCATCAATCATCGCGCCGCGGGCTGACACGCACGCAGCATCACATGGAGGGAAATTTTTTCTTTCTAAAAGGCAGCTGAGGGCTGTAACCAGGGGTCCCGTGCGGGAGGGTGGCACCGTGGGGACCAGAGACCCCTCTCTGCGCTCGGTGGTGAGGAGTGGGTCTGTGGCCGAAGCGCCTGGGTGTTGCTGCCGTGCCAATTAATTGGCACCATCCGATGTCATCCTGTGGCCGCTCATGTCCCTTTGCGTTGAGATGCCGAGGGGCAGCAGAGCTGCTGTTCCTCAGGGCCGAGCCTGTACTTGGCAGTGGGTCAGGGAGCCGAGCTGCTGCCCGAGCCCCTGCCAGGCCCTGGCCTGCATGGATGGGGCCCCCAAAGCCCCCAGGACTTGGGATGGGGCCCTCAGGGACCCCCACCCGCGGGCTCGGCAGTGTGCTGTGAAATGGAGATCGGCGCATCCCAACCATGCACAGAAAAAGCAAATTTCTGTTATTTACAGGCTCTGGGCCACCTGATAAGGAACTTGCCACCTGATAAGGAACTTGCCGCCTGCCCCCAAAGAACTGGCTTTTAGACAGTTAATCAAATGAGAACGGCTAAGGGTACTCACTGCACCCTTTGCAAACAGCAGTCCAGACACAAGAGCAAATAATTTGTGTCAGCATGACAAGAGAAAATGGAATGTAAACTTGCCAAACAGCCAACAGATACTGGCTTTTATACATATACATACACACACACAGACACACATATATGTTCTTCTGTCTCAGACCAAAGAAAGAACTCTGGCAGGTTTAAATTCGGGTCCATTTACAATGTCCATTTATAGGTGCTCCCCCCTTCCTTGCCCCATACTGGTGGGGAGAAACAGCCTTGCAATAGCAATATTCCCCATGCCAGCTTTTCCACATCCACCTCTCAGAATGCTACCTTCAGAGGAAAGACAAAGCTTCAGCAATTTTATTCAGGCCTGTTTCACAGTGTAGGTCATCTCAGCAGAGTGTGGAAACAATAGCACGTGCCAATCTCACAGCACAAATACTGACCTACGAATAATGAACGCTCCTAGCAACCGTGTACAGAAACAGCAAAACTTTAAACAAATTTTTGTAAAAAATAATTTTAAAAATTAGTTTTGCCCCAGTGAAGTTGTCTTGCGTGTAGATTATCTGCAAAGAGAAAATTGTTAGATAAATTATTTGTATTGAGTAATTTGATCGGCTCTCCTTGGAAGCCTAATGAATAGGTTATTTTCTGCAACAGCTGCTGGTTGAACTCTCAAGCTTGAGCCCACGTGGTCTGGCTGTTCAAAGGGAATTACTGTGCCGGCTTTTTTAAAGTAACTTTAAAAAAAAAGCAAAACTGGGCACAATCTATTTGTTGACAGGGAGGAAAGATGGACAGGAGAAGATTTAAGCAGGTGGTAAAATTATTGTGAAGGCCTGAAAATTATTAGCAGAAAGGATAATTGTGGGAAGCCGCAAATAACTCGCCTGTCACTGGGTCTGTAAGAGACCAAACCTTCATGGCTGTAATTCAGACACGTCATCTGCATTTCACGTATGCTGCTATGGAGAGGAAATGCCTCCCAGATGGGCTATGAGGCTGGATGGCCCCAGGAACTCTGCTGCTGGGTGGGCTATGGCCAGGCAGGCACCTTGGTCTGGGGCTACTCCTCTCTGGTTCTCTACCTCATTTATAAAAGGCCAAACACCGCATGCAGATGTGTGCCAGTAGAGAAGTCTAGGAAAAGTAAAAGATCTTTAAAGTAATGTAAAATAAGTAATGGCTTTTGGGGGTGTGTGGAAAGGGTTAAATGCATTCTGCACTTGTGCAGCAATTTGCCAGGCATGATATTTGTTCCATGGTCTGCGTTTGTCCAGAGGGAGCCAGATTTTCTTCTGCATTTGTTAGTGCATACTTGCCTGCAGTAGACAAAGGCTGACCTGAACCTCTTTATGGGTGATATTTGATTGCGTTTTCCTCTGACTAGGTCTAAGCAGGGTACAGCGTGATCTGCCAACCATAAACCTGAATTCTTCCTCCAGCAGAGTGAAATAAAGGCAGAGCTCTGTGTGCCTGCCTTGCTCCTTTGCCCTGTCCTTGCATTGCTTGTGCCTACCCTGCCCCCTTCCTTTGGGGCACTTTGCTGGGATCATCTTGCAGTTCAGCAACTTCCACACGCTGGACCTTTTTGCACTAGAAAAGTTAGACTGGAGTTTATTTCATTGTTCTCTGAATAATCTATTCAGAAGCTCTGTGTTTTGCTCTTCTTTTCCCTCTTCTTGCCAATGTAATCAAGAGGAGACTTGTTAGACATTATGTTGACGACCTTAAGTATGGAGCACACATCGAGGTGAAGTGAATGGTGCCTCAGGTAGAATTCGGCTGTGAGTTGTCTTTGCCTTGTGTTTCTGCAGAAGTATATTTAAGAAAGCTACTGCAAATTGAAGACACTGAGGGTGGATGCAGGCAGGCATGCATGGGTAAAGGAAAGGAATCCGCAGTGAAAAACCACAGGAAGCAGCCAAGGACACATTCTATAATGAAGGATTTGCTGGCTAGCTCTTTGAGAGGTGCTCAACACTGTGAGAAGCAGCTCGGTTAGGATGCTTCAGCACTGAGTCCAAGGCGGATGCTGCCCCTTTGCCAGGTCATCTCAATTTCCGCAGGTGGTTGAAGGAGCTGGCGGGGTTAGGAGTGCAGGGAGGGAGCCTGTTGGAACGATGCAGTGCTCCTTCATGTCCCAGGGCCGTAATCCTAGACCGTGGTGTCACCTTTCCTTTGGGACAGAGGCCAGGTCTCTGCCACTGTGCAAAGTGAGGTGAACATGCTGGCTTTGTGCCCGCTGCCACTGAGTGTCGGCTCTGACCTCTCGTGGCTCAGTCTGCTTAGACATTGCTGTTCTGTGGGGCATGACACATCCATCCCTCTTCTCACCTGGCTTGTGGGGACAAACCCCCACACAGCTGCCAAATGGAGCTTGCACCTTATTTTGCTTTTGTGGCTTCTTGTGTTGTTTGGGCTGAGCTGTGGAGAAAGCCGTGTTTCCCAACTATAACTGGCTGCAAATTGAAACCCTGTAATTTTGGGGGCAGAATCTACTTTGTTTCTCATGAAGGTAATTTGGCATTTTGCAAGAGTGTACTGAATAGTTCATGTTTCATCTGAATTAATGAAGTGTGCCCATTGATTTCATGTATATTGCTACTGAAAGCTTTCTTAATTACGAAAAACCGTAAATCTTTCGTTTTCTAAAAAGACATGAATTTTAAGGGGGTGTTATGATGAATTTTGAGAATCTTAATCTCAAGAAAAATGCAGTTTTTGATGCCATTTGCAATTCTCTTCCTGCTAGTATCAGTGACTGCATTTTGTTTGAGCGCAGCCTGACATCAGCATCGAGCCTCTCCAAGGTCAGCAAGGAGCACAAGTCCTGCCCTACCTTGTCTCTACTCTCTTTACTTCCAAAAATAATCTTTTTGGAAAAACAACCTCCCATCCCATCATTTCTGTGCTCCTTCTGTTAAGTTGCTGCAGAAAGACAGCAAGGAAGGGCTTTGTGGCTAGCAAACCACCGAGTCTCCCCACCACGCCACCAGTCTGTGTAGGCTAACCATGAACCACAATACAGAAAATACTGCAGCACTGCCTTGGCTTTTCAATGAGGCTAACGCAAGCTTAGAAACCATCCTTAAAGGTGCTCCATGCTCAGATGGCTCTGCTGAGACATGCTGCCAATCCAGGGATAGGTAAACCTTAAGGCTGACGGCACAGGTGCTTAAAATTTGGAGCAGGCCAGCACTGTGTCACTTAAGGGCAGGTATTGCCACAGGCAGAGTGGTCCTGTCACCACCACCAACTGATGTGTCCAGCTGTGAAAAGGTGAGCTTCTGGGCAGGAGGTTAAGACAGGCAGCTGTAACAAATGTCAGGACTTGGAACCAAACAGGATGCATGAGATGCTCTCACAGATGGTGTATTTAAATGGGTATTCATCAACAGGCTTCAACATGGATTTTGGAGCTACTGTCCCTATTTGGTATCCACTAATACCTGCCCTCCAACTGATTGCAAGTGTAACGTGCCGAGCTTGAGATTCACGGGACTGAGTCACCAGTTTACAGCCACTACCAGTTGTGGGTTGAAACAATATTCAGATCCAGAGGTCATTTACCCAAAAAGAGGACCTGGACATTAAAGCAGCATGTGCATGTTATATTTATCGTCAGTGTTGGCACACATGTGTGACACATAATAATAGCAGAAGCAGGTTGTAACAGCAGGTGGCACCTGGCATACTCTGTCACATCAGTCACTTTTTGTTTTTTCTGTGCATTTGGATTGATAGATATATTTTCTAGATAACCGGTGTACTCTTTTTCAGAAAGGAAGCAATTTTTGCAATACCTTTCCTAGCCTGGTCTCTGTACAGTTCCCCTTTTTATCTGGGATGATTAGGATTCATGTTTCTTTCCTCCAAAAGTGCTTTCTAAGGTCTCTATTTACACATGATACAAGATCAGTGGGCTAATAATTAAGGCAGCGGTGTGATGCTCTTTCAGGTCTGTTTCCTATTTATTCGAAGCAGCTGTCTTCGAATGTGGGATGCAGGGTACAGAGGTTGCCATGGTTAAAAACCATGTTTACTGATTGCTCAGTAAATAGTTGCACAACTTTCTGTGTAAATGCCAGATAGCACATCAGAGTTTCCTTGGGCAGTTTCACTTGGGGACGAGCCTTCCCCCCAATTCCTGTAACTGTACTGATCTTGTTTGCTTGCACACGCCTTTATGGAGTGAGGCGAGAAGAGAGGGAAATGTGCCACCAAGAAAGGACTGAATTTGTGTTTAGCCCAGAGAGGTGAGGACTGAGAGGAGGTATGAAGCCAATCTCTGCAGAGATGAAAGGCCACCGCAAGGTAGCTGGGAATAATCTCCTCGTCTCTGGTGGCTAGGAGAGGAGCATCGGTCTTCAATCGCTGCCAGGAAGAATCGAGTTAGACGTCAAGGAGAGACTTTGTAATGGTAATGATGGTGAGGCAGCAGCCTTCAGAGGCTGTCAAATCTCCACTGCTGAAGATCTTGAAGAGCAGATTAGATCTAGCTTTGGCAGGAATGATATACTGTAACTAATCCAGCCTTAAATCAAGGAAATGGGCTGGATGACCTCTTGAAGTACTTCGTAGCCCATAAGTCTTTATGCCATTAATATTTGGAGGCAGAGTCTGATTAAACTGTGGTGTACACCAAATGCTGGAGCAGCTGCTGTTTCTTCCACCCCTGACATGGTGAGAGGACCTAGCAGGGCTCTCTGGGAAACAGGTTGCTCTGAAGGAGGATGGTACCAATGTGCCTGTGCTTTGTGCGGGTCTCAGCTTGGCTCTTCAGAGATGGACATAAAGTCAGCAGGAACGGCTGGGCTTTCCCAAAGTTGTATCCAAGTGTCCACTGGAAAATTCTTCTCCTGTCATCTACAGCAAGTCTAAACTTCTTTGCAGAGCACTGGGTACCTGGCCAGTGCCAGCAGGATACTCATGCCCTTGTCCTCACCAGGGGAATGCAGGTGCCCCGCACATCTCATCAAGGAGCAGAGAGAGTCTGGCCCTTAGCATGGCCATTCTTTGTTTTCCATGAACCCACTGAATAATTTTTTTAAACTGTAAAAATGTTAATGCGAAAAAAGGTGTCTTTTTTTTTTTCCACTTTCTCCCAAATGACATACACTTCCATTTTCAGACGTGTCTTATTTGCGTTTGGTTCTCCAGATGTAAAACAGACCCATGGGGTCAGGCAGTACAGGTTTTCTATTTTTCACATCACTGCACCCACAGAAGGACAGAATTCGGTATCACTCGCTTTATGTGGGGGAAGAGCTTTCCTATTCGTGCTGTTTTCAAGAATGTAGACTTTTCTTGCAGAAGTACTAAGAAACCCCTCTCGTTTTCTGCTGCGAAGAGCTGCTGCAAGCTGGGGTGAAGCTCGGGCTGTGAATGGACACGCTTCCCCATAACATGTTCTTCTCTTTAAAATGGAAAAGCTGTGAAAAGCAAAAGTAACCAGTCAAGATTGCACACTGTAAAATGAATTAGCAGATAGCTGACTTCTTGAAATGGAAAGGGCTTGCTTTTCACAGGGCCTGGATTTACTTATCTGCCATGCAAGTACTTGCATAATAATAGCCAATCTGCATATGATAAATTAATAAAATGCATCTAAGTGTTGAGGGTGCAAAGAAAAACACTAAGCACTAGATATTTGGCTCTCTTTTATTTATCTCAACTGAAAACACCAGTGGAGGATGTGCGAGGAAATTAGTAACACTCACTGGAAGAGAAGTTTTTGCATGTGTGATGGCTTCCCAGATCCTTCCTGTGCCAGCTACATTTTAGCCATACCTCTCCTGAAATGAGAGCCTGTCCTGTTCCCAGTGCTTTGCAGAGCTGGCTTTATATGCAGTCACCTTCCTTTCAAAATAATAACCCAAATCTTACAGAGCTGCAAATAAAACCACAACCTGTGTAAGCCAGCGTAGAAATTTTTCGTGAGTCCACAGATGATCAAAATTACATTGTTGGAGAGAATTATTTAAGCTCTTTCCTGTCAGCAGTTACTGTAATGCTCAGTAGCTGCGGTGTAAAAGAGTTTGGGCAGATGTGTGGGCCATGGCATGGATGAGCTCACTTGGGTGGCATGGGGAGAAGGGCAGCAGGGGAGAAGGGCAGCAGGGCAGCCAGGTGAGGCTGGGGAACCACCCGTGCCCATTCTCATCTCCGTGTTTCTCCACTTCCCACAGCAAAAGATTTTGATGTTGCAGTCAGTCCTGGGCTACCAGATCTGACATCTCAGCTAGCTCTTTTGTGCCAGTGCAGTTGCACTGATTATGGCAGTAACTAGAGGCTTGTGGCTGGTTACATCCTTAGTTTCCCCTAAGTCTCTGTTGGGTTTTGGAATCTTTTTTTAAGTCCTTGTTGCAAAGTGTGGCTGAGCTGCTCTCTGCATCACAGACACATAACTTGGATAGATCCATCTCTAACACTGCAGCCACTGCAGAGAAAGCTGAGCAGGGAAACACTGGGACTTTGTTTCTATTGCGGTGAGAGCCTCACCACCGGCTGGCTGCCCATTTCTAATCAAACAGTACACATGACAACATGACATTTTCTGTCTTACTTAGCTCCAGCTCTCATGCCATTCAGAAAACACCTCAAAATGTGGATTATTCATACACTGATCTCAAAAGATGCAGCAATAATTATAATAATTATAATTATTATAAACTTCACATCAGCTGCACATGATGTTGACCTTGTAGCAAAGCAAAAGCAGAAAGGAGGTAGTTGTTTTGTGGGACTCTTCCCCCTCATGTCACCAGCCAATAGCCCAGGCTGGCCCCATAGTCCTAACTGAGGACGGTGTTTTGTTTTGAGAGGCTGCGAAATTCTGCCTCTGGAGATCATAGTCTAGAAAGAAGAACAGATAGAGGCAAGTGAAGGACAGAGAAGAAAATCTTAGCAACTAACTCTTGTAAATATCTGTACCTGAAAAAGCTGTGCTTACCCAGTCAGGGAACTGACAAACCAGGTGAGCTATGGGCCCAAGGAAAAAAAGAGTTCAATTTTTAATATCAAACACTTGAAGCAGTAAATGCACAGCTTACCAGCAATTCCGTCTGGAATATGTTTGCATTGCTTTTTAGATAATTCTGAACTGTGGATGTATTAATGGAAGTTGTGATCTGTTTCAGGACAATTTACAAGCAGGCAAAAAGACTAAGTTCAACAAATTGATTCTTCGCTGCAAACAGTCCAACCAGAACTAGTTCCTCAAGATAAGGCGTTGCGCATTTCTCATTTCTGACTCAAATAAATGTGCTAGTGTGCTATTGCATTGTTTATCACCAGAAATGTTGACTTCATAAATATTGACTCATAAAATTGAAACTGCATAAAATTTTATGCATGTGCAAAAAGGAGTCACACATCACCTGGGCCCCCTCCTTTACTGCCCTTCCAGGGTGCCACACTCCTCCTAGGAAAGGGGACAAGACTAGGTGAGCTCATCATAATTGAAACTATATCCCATTCCACTTGGACTTCTTGGTAGCGAGGTAAATGCTGACATTCATTGTGTGCCCCTTGCTTCAATACTATGACAAAATTATTTTTTTCAAATTCTGATTACTTTGAGAAGACTGGGGGGTTGGATTTTCGCCCTACGTGCACAGTGAACCCTGCTGTACCACTGCTGGCACCCAAGCGGTAATAGATTAACCAAACACTTATTCTGGGTTCATTGTCCCACAGGTCTGTAAGGACAGATGGGTTTTGCAGAAGTGGTTCCATGTGTGGTGTCACTCGCCCAGTCGGTGGTGATTTGCACCACACTGAACCCAGTGGGTTTTCCTGCTCAGTAGGCAGTTTTGCCTTGAAGCTGTAAGGAGTAAGATCATTTACTGGAGGGCAGTTGAGTAGTATTTGCTGGAGGTGAAAGCCTGGTTTGGGGAAATGCAGTTGGTTTGGTCAAAAGTGTGAAGAATTACTCTTGCCAGTAATGTCCTTCCCTGCAGTGGAGAGAAATGAGCATTTAGAGTCTGAAGGGGACAAAAGGTGCAGCCACTGAAGCCATATATTTGTGAATCTAGGAGATTGACAAAGTGACAGATTCAGCTTCCAAGTTCAGGAATCAAAACATGGATGGTATGCCCATGATACATCCTTTTTTTTCATATAATGTCAAAACTTCAAAACCCTTCGGACAATTTCAGCTTGATGGCAACATATTGTCTGACTTCTGTAGAACAGGATTTTAGTCAAGGGACATTCTGTTTAGATATAACACTGACAATAATTGTCTTGGCTGGGTTAGTAATTACATATAAATGCATTCTCTCATGCTCCTGTAATATTTGCATGTTTCTGTTTGCACTGTTGGCTGTGTTCAAAGAGACCTTGGGGCTGCAGTACTGTGGGGAGGAATGGACTAGCCAGTTCTTACTCCAGGTTCAAGCTTAAGTCATGAAGGACTATGATTTTCACTTTTTATCCCACTTCCTGTTCCCTTTTGGCAGCCCATGCCCAGGACCAGGCCTGCTGATGTGCTGCAGGCCTGCTCTCAGCCCCAGCATCAGTTTTGGCAACAGTTCACATCCCTGCAGGATTGTCACTTGGTGTTGTTTTGGGTTTTTTTTTTTCCCTAGGCTCTCCAAACGTACTAAAGTGTCATTAAGACAAATGGCAAACATTTCTCCTTTTCTCACATCTGTCAAAACTTCAAAATCTACTTTCATGACATTTCACACAGCATTTTTTTATGTACCACTCAAAGGACGTGGAATCCTAATGAGCCTTGCTTCCATCATTTTCATCTGCCACGTTCTGCTGTCCTGGCGTAATAAATTAACAAACGGGGGG